>WTSP01005339.1:23537-40577 GCA_025331215.1 Actenoides lindsayi | reverse complement strand
CAGACATTGGAATGGACTGCCCAGGGAGGTGGTGGAGTCACTGTCCCTGGATGTGTTTAAAGAAAGGCTAGATGTGGCACTTAGTGCCATGGTCTAGCTGATGTGGCTGTGTTAGGTCATAGACTAGACTTGATGATCTCAGAGGTCTTTTCCAGCCTCAGTAATTCTATTCTAAAACAGATTTAAGGGTTTTGCATTAAAGTTTTGGCCCAAGAGCCTTAGAGTTGACCTGCTGTGCTGAGTTAACTAATAGAAGATGCCATGGACTGAGAGGAAGACTCCCCACTACTCCATGATTTGGGGAGAGGTGCAGTGTAGTTATTCCTTCCACGGCTTGCAGACTCCTTTCTGAAAGCAAGCATGTGTGGCCTCTCCTGTACTGATCATTCCCTTGTAAGCCAGCAATGGAAAACATGATGTACCCTTTCCTTTACCTGCATACCTGCCAAACTCAGGACACCCTGACTTGCAGTTTTAGGATTGCCTATGAATTTTATCCTATGAATTCTATATGATACAATCTTATGTATCCAAAATGTACAAAGAATATATGAGCAGGGACCGGACATCAGACCTCCTTTTTTTCATTCTTTTCCTCCCTACTTAGTGCTTTGTGTGACACTCCCATTCTCTCTGGCCAACTACTTTTTTTTTTCTTCTGTATTTTGGTAGCTCTGCAATATCAGTTATTGAGTATATCTTCCCCAGAAATATTTAATTTGATCCCTGCTGTAGGGAAATCTGAATCCCCCTCTCTCTGTGTTGTGGAGACATGTTCAGGTCAAATGTGATTTTTTGAAATAAATCTCTTGCTTATCCCCACTTACTGTGTCTTGGTTCATGTTACATAGTGAAACATGCAAGTTAGACGCCTGTTGGATCAAACAAAGGCTATTCCAAAAGCAAGGTGTCCTAAATTCTTACAGTGTAGAGACTGATGCCTCAGCATGAAGTATTGCTCTGCCAGCTGATGCAGATATCTTGGAGAGAACCATTGAAGATGATCATACTGACAGGGGCAACATCAGCATCTCTGTTAGTTTTTCTACACTGCCACTTTTCATGAACCCTGACTGAAAGGGCTTACATTCAGTGTGCTCTGCAATCAAGCTGCTTGAATGACTTCAGCAGAGGAATGTCCTCTTTCAGATCTAAATGTTGCTCTTAATTGAAATTGGAAATGGGATTTTCAATTGTCTGACCTTTAAAACCAGAGCATTTTTCCCAGAGCAACAACTGACTTTTTAATTATACAGTAAAGAGAAAAATCATCTTAGGAAAATCAACATTGTGCTTGTTAGTTTCTAGCTAATAAAGGATAATAATTTAATTGTATGTATAATTATATTTATATTTATCTTGGGTAGGAATACATCACTGACTTTTATCATGAGGGGATCTTCCATCACATTTGGAGTCCAAAGAAGCTAATGAATCGATTACAGTAATAATGGGGATAAATGAAATAAATTGTCCTACAGAAACAGAAGTTGGAGTCTGAATTAAGTATTCCTGAAGTATAATTTTTTTTCAGTTCATAACCAATGTCTATACCACACACTTGCAAGGCAAATCTTATAAACCGAATCAAGCAATATGATCAGCATTGTTTGACAAGTCCTTTCTAGAAGTGTAATGGTGCATTCCCTCAGGTTAATTTTATACAAACCAGAGAGATGAAGAATGGTCTGAGGTTCCTATGGCAGGCGATTATTCAGAAAGTTTCTAATTCAATGGAACACTCAAAATCCAAAGAAGTATTATCAATTAATAACATTATTTAATTAATTATATTACTACAGTAAGTGAAGAATGCTAATCTAATTCTACTGTCCTGAATTCTGTGAGAAGGTTGTTATCATTTAGTTATGGTTTCAGCTTTTTCATTTTCTTCCAACACAAGATTTTTGTGTAGATGATACTAGGAAATGTAAAGTTAGGAGCTTGGGAAACAGAAAGGCTGAAAGAGGTTGCACAGCTAAGGTTTTGTAAGAAGAGATAATTAGATTTATTCATTAAATAAAAAGGAATTATCTTTCTAGTACCATGGGGTCATGGTACTAGAAGTACTATGCTACTGAAAAGAGCATATTTTAGCATTAAAAACTTAAACCAGTTGGACAAGATTTCTTTTAAAAGTGACTAGTAGTTCTACATATCTTAAAATCTAATAATACTTCCTGAGATACTGTAAATTAACATTATTCTTAGAATATGGGTTTTTTTCAAAGTTCAGATGCTTGGTTTGTAGGCTTTTCAAACATGAATCTCAAAGCTGAAATTATATGAACTTCTGAAAATGAAACCTTATCATTATTTTGCATTTATTTTTCATGACTTATGCTGTTTACTCAACATTTTCTTAATTGAAGCATGTATATTTCAAGGAAAAACCTGTCAAAAATTATTAGAAATATATTCACTTTCAATATTCACCGTGTTGGACACAGTGATCTTAGAGGTCTTTTCCAACTGTGACAATTCTGTGATTCTGTGATTTTTTGACTCCAGGTTTTGAGTCCCAAAAGATCTGAAAACACCCTATAGCATATCTATCTCTTTTTGTCTCTCCCGGTCAAAAGGCTGTATGAAAATATGGAGTGGGAAGAATTCCCTGAAGAAAATCTTGATCTCTTCCTGCTTCCCTTAACATAACAGTTCAGAGAAATTTGAAGGCAATGAGGGATGCTATGCTACATCCAATTAATTGGAGCTTTATACATTTACATTGTAAACTACTTGGAAGTAAGATGGAGATAGAAGTTTTCTGGAATCTACCTACCAAGACTACCTGCATGCAAAACAGTAAGTAAAAAGATGACTGTTTTATGTCATCCCTACAGTTTTGAAGTGCTCTGTAAGCATGTCTTCAGCACCTGGCTCTCAATATTTCGAGATTTCAGAATGTTTGAATGTGCTCATCTACTGTGTTTTCCTCCCAAAGTGACAGAGTGGAAAGTATGCATAGAAAAAAAAAAAAAAAAGGAAAAAAAAAAAAAAAAAAGGAAAAAAAAAAAAAGGAGGAAAACCAAAATTATTACTGATCCAAATTTTTGAAGATAAATGTGTGAAAACATCTGAATCTTGCTGCTGGTGTAAGTTTCCTTTGGATAATACTCAGTATGTGTTAAGGTGGTAAAACCTAGCCCTCAAATGGAGGAGGAAACTATATTCAGCATTTTTAAAGAACCATTTTGATGCCAGGTGACAATGGCTCCTTTTGAACGAGAAATACAGGGTCACTGTATTGACCTTTCAATAGAGATCAGCCCTCCTACAGATGCAGAGCACAGCAATAGATCCTGTGGTACAATGTATTTCTCATTGGCAAAAATGCTAAAAATCACTAAATGTGTCTCTGTGTTTTCCTTCTTGCCCATGCTTTTACAAGCCGTAGAGAGGGAGTACAAAGACCAAATTCCGTTCACAGTAATGTACTGCAGTTGTTCAGGTCATTAACTGTTAGTGAGCATACTGCACACCTTCTTCAAAGGGGGCTGGTGCTTATTCCATCCTCAGTACAGTAGATCTTGGTGGTGCTGTCTGTGTCATGTTCATTCCCTGGACTATAAATCTATGCTAAGGGCTCTAACAAAAAGCAAGCGTGTTTGCCTTGCCCAGCAGGTACAGATGACTAACACCACTCAGTACTTTGAGTGCAAAAATAATAAAGATGATCCAAAGAATGACCTTGAGACCTACATTGTTCATGTTATAATGGCATATATATATTTGACCTCAGTGCCAGGGAAGGTTATGGAATGCATCATCTTGAGTGTCATCATGCAGCACATACAGGACAACCAGGTGATCAGGCCCAGTCAGCATGAGCTTCTGAAAGGCAAGTCCTTCTTGGCTGACCTGATTTCCTTCTGTGACAAGGTGGCCTTCTTAGTGGATGAAGAAAAGGCTGTGGATGTTGTCTACATAGACTTTAGTAAAGCTTTTGACACTGGTTCCCACAGCATTCTCCTTGAGAAACTGGTCACTTAGGGCTTGGATGGGCATATGCTTATCTGGATAAAAAAATGGCTGAATGTCCAGGCCCAAAGAATGGTAGTGAATGGAATTAAATCCAGTTTGTGTCCTGTCATAAGCGGTTTTCTCCAGGGGTCAATACTGGGGCCTGTTCTGTTTAATGTCTATATCAATGATCTGGATGAAGTGATCAAGTGTACCCTCAGTAAGTTTGCAGATGACACCAAGTTGGGATCAACCAGTGTTGATCTGCTTGAGGGTTGGGAGGCTCTGCAGAGGGATCAATGGGCCAAGACCAATGGTATGATATTTAAGAAGGCCAAATGCTGTGTCCTGCACTTAGGTCACAACAACCCCAGACAATGCTCCAGGCAACAATAACTTAAAATATATTTAAGGGTAAAGAAAACTTCCTGGATTTCAGATGTTTATATTTTAGAGTAAGTTTTATTTGGTTTCAATCAACAAAATATTACACAATGGCCTGGAATGTGTGCTTTTCTAACATGGAAGTTGAGGTAGCGGTTGAGTTGGGAATGTACCTGAGTACTGGGAAAGTCCCAGTGGAAATGTAGCTAAAGAGAAGAATGTTTATTTAGTGAACTTGATAAGGAAATAATGGAAGTGACATTAATTAGACAAATGAGTGTATTCTTTCCTGTCACTGTCAGCAGAAGAGGATTGTGGAGAGAAGGGAGCAGCCAGGCTGCAAGAAGTATAAACATGTATTGATCTCAGTAGATATGTATTAATTTACATCAGTCGCATCCTGGCCCTATTCTGAAGTGGAAGCAGACTTATATTGATGAACGACTTGGAGCCAAAGGAAAGACAACGTGAAGAGGTTCTTCTTCTACCTATGTAATAATATAAAAATTCTCTAAATTTTTATAGATATGATTAATACTGCACTAAGTGAAATAGCATGTAAATACAATCAAGATGTTGGGGGAGGGAGGATGCCTCAGTTTAAAAATATGTTCTATGTTATCCCAAATTTTAGAGGTGATTGGCTTAGTAGTTTACATTTCTTCCATCATTAATGAGCTATTTCAACATTGTAAAATATCAAGTAGCTTCTATGACACAAATTGTACATAAATTTTCTGAACTTATGTGAGAAAGGGAGGCAAAGCCATCCAGTGTGTCAAAACAAAATGTATTATTAGTGGAAAAAAAAAATCTCTCTTACCCTAGATCTGCACTTTATCAAGTTCCCAGAAAAATACATCTATAAGAGAATTACAGTAAATGGTAAAAAATCAATGAAGTAAGGAATTTTAATACTGAGTAGCTCTCAATTCCTGTATTGTTCAAGCACAAGCCTTAGTGAGGACATTGGGCCACAAAATAATAATGTTAATATAATACTTCATCAGCAATCAAATATTTTATATGATATTGCTTTAAATATCTAACTATCTTTAACAAACATATATTCTTTACCTCTATGTATATTGAACACTTTCAGTGAAAACTTTTTTTCAACATGTTTAAGCAAAGACTGGCAATTTGGATATCCATCTAAATTAGTTTTGTTTGGTCTTTGCTGAATTAAATGCAGTGTGAAGAGAGGTAGCACATCACAAAAAGTTTCAGCATATAAATGTCATCCAAAATGTTTATCTGTTTTTAAAATGTTTTGCAAAATTACCGTGCTCACAATACCTTTATTTTTTATATAAAAAAAATTTTATGGTGTTCTTAAATTAGAATGAAAAGAAGATGAGTCACTTAAAGATGCTATAAATAGACTGGCTTACAAAATTTAATAGAGGCATGGAAACCTGTCTTCTCAAAATTGATATTCAAAATCATGTAATGTATTAAATCAGTTAACCACAAACAGCATAGAAAGTACTTAGAGCTACTAACAGAAACATTTAAAATGCTACTGAGATCAACAAAGATGCTTAAAATGTATAATATACTATCACAATGAGAAACCGAATTTGCAGAAAAAAGTAGATTCTTTCAGCATTAATTTGCAACAGAGGAATCTTTCATACAATTTGTAATAGTCACTGTACACTGCATGTTCTTGACAGAAAAACTGTGACAATTCTGCATATATTATTTTCTCTGCCACAACATTGGATTTCAAATAAATATCCTAATACCTAAACCAGTTTATGTTATTGACTATTTGTGCAGTGTCAAATTGAGGGCTGTCTCATGTATGATTTTTAAGAAACGTGTTCATGACGAACCTTACAGGTTTCAGGTTCAGCCATCACTATATATTATGAAACAAACAAGCATTTGAGCAGGCTTTAAGATAAGCATTTGTTTTCCTAGAGCTTTTTTTCTCATTGTATTCTTTTGGAGGGAGAATACTGTTAAAAATGCAGGTGCAACAGCATTACAGGCATTTGGGAAAACAGCAAGAGTTTATGAGTGTCTCTCCAGAATTATTTGTGAGAAAGGGGTGAAAGCAAATATCATATGATTAGAAAGTGACCTTGTAACAATGAAATTAAAAAAAAAAAAAATAGTATTCTGTTTGCAATATCATTTATCACACAGATTTTATGAATTTGTTAGAGAAGTTTCACACAGCTGATTATTCAATAGCAAAGGACATCCTCATCCATGTTAGTCAGTACAGAGCCACAGGGGTGTTATTATAAATTGTACAGCTCATTAAGAGGAACCGATTGAAACTACAGCATATATGCTCCTGACTTCTCAAAATTAATGTTTCCTTTCAGTTTAACCCAAAAGTTTGGAAATAACTGCCTAGGTGATCCCTATTTTCAGTTGTCTACTAATTATTTTCTCCTTAAAGTGAATAGGTGTCAGGGATGTGCTAGAGTAATTCTTGACCTTTGGAATCAAAAGGCACAGTTGATTACTGTAAAGTCTAATTATCCCTCATGGAGATATTTGAAATTGCTAACGCTGCTTTGAAGAAATTAGGATTCACAGTGCGTACTTAATGAAGAAAAGAAGGCTACTCCAGGGGGTGAATTAGACCAGGTGACTAACTTTTGGTTTCCTACAGTCTTGGTATGTTTTAGCAAAACTCTTGAACACCTCTGATTTCTTGAAGAATGAAGACCAGACAGTCAGGTATATTGCTGATTTTTAACATAAAGAGACAGGGCAAAAACCTTTATTAATATCTTAGACAAATACTTCTTCTAATGCAGACCAGGATATCATTCATATTCTTTTCATCAAAGGCACACTGCTGGCTCATGTTCAACTTCTTGTCCACCAGGACCTCCAGATCCTTTTCTGAAAAGCTGCCTTCCAGATGGGTGGCCCTCAACATATATTGGTGCATGAGTTTGTTTCTCCCCAGGTGCAGGATTTTACAGTTCCCCTTGTTGAACTTCATGAGATTCCTGACAGCCCATCTCCAGCTTTTGAGGTCCTTCTGGATGGCAGCACAACCCACCGATGTATCATCTACTCCGCAGTTTGGTGTCATTTACAAACTTGCTGAGGGTACACTCTGCCCAATCATCCAGATCATTAATGAAGATGTTAAACAGGACTGGAGCCAGTATTGGGTCCATTAGCATATCTGTTTCATTTTATCATTGACATACCAGCAGTAGTATAATGAAAAAATAACTGGATGTATTTTGATCTGAAAGTATTTTACTTTCTGGATTCTTACAATAATATTCAGCAGCAGTACCCCAAACTTCCCCTTAATGAAAAATTCAAATGAATGAACCTCAGTAATATAAAGATAAAAACAGGGAGTGGGGAAATGTTTTTTAAAAAGTAGCAAAGATAATAATCTTCAGGCTTATTCAGTAACCTAAACCTTGCATTAAGGTAAGCAATTTATTTCAAGTGACATGTATAGATCCCTGAGTCTTTGAGGCCACAGCTCATTTGTGTTGTTAGACACTGACACACACAGACTAATGAAAGATAGGGAAAATGTGAGAAAAATGAAGAAGTCAGGGGAGTAAAGACAAGATAGCTGTCAGGAAGCCATGCATGGAAAGAAGAAGCTTATAGAGCCTACATTCAAGTATAACATCTCTAAGGATTATGACTTTAATAAATGCAGTCCATTACATCTTTGGAGACAGAAAACGCTTTCAGTATTGTCTGATAATTATAAGCATAGTATTTTGTTGTTGTTGTTGTTCATGTTGTTCATGTGATTTATGCTCCAGTAAAGCTTAAAAGCTACAGATGGTGTAGTCAGCGCTTGGTACTCGTCAAAACCTAAATCTAAACAGATTCAAAGCCCCCACAATTTTGGTTTTTTTTTGTTTTCTAATTTTCTAGTATAAAACTGTGCTGCCTTCACTAGAAGACGTAATACACTCCATGGTTATTGAGAACATTGAGACTGACCTAGTAGACTACTGATTTAATATAATCTATTGATACGACACTGTGATGAGAAAAATGCAACTCTGTTGAAGAGGGTTACAGAATCACAGAATTACTGAGGCTGGAAAAGACCTCTGAGATCCTCAAGTCCAGCCTATGACCCAACGCTGCCACATCAGCTAGACCATGGCACTAAGTGCCACATCTAGCCTTTCTTTAAACACATCCAGGGACAGTGAATCTACCACCTCCCTGGGCAGTCTATTCCAATGTCTGATCACCCTCTCTGTCAGGAAGTGCTTCCTGATATCCAACCAAAACCTCCCCTGGCACAGCTTCAGGCCATGCCCTCTTGTCCTGTCACTAGTTGCCTGGGAGAAGAGCCTCAACCCCACCTGACTACAACCTGCCTTCAGGTAGTTGTAGAGAGCAACCAGGTCCCTCCTGAGTTTCCTCTTCTCCAGGCTAAACAACCCCAGCTCCCTCAGCCTCTCCTCATAAGACTTTCTTTCTAGTCCCTTCACCAACCTCATTGCTTTCCTCTGGACCCACTCCGACACCTCAATATCCTTCTTGAAGTGAGTATCATTAGCGACCTTGAGATACACAAGCTTTTCCAGACTTAGTCCCACAGAGGGATTCCAACAAATAAAAAAAAGCAAACAGGCAGCATTGATAATCAAAGACATGTAAATTTGTAATAAAATGCCAGCTGGTGAGGAACATGGCAAATACTGTGATCCGTATTGCTTTATTTTAGAAATTACTGGCATATGGAGGAGAAAATTAATAAAAGACAGCAAAACAGAGGCATATAGCATTGATGAGAAACAAAGAATAGAGAAAGCCATGCTCCTTCTATGCTCATAATCTCAGAAGAATTACATGAACTAGTTCATTCTGTTTTGCTACAAAGTGATCATAATCAGGCTAGACTTGGGCCCAACTTGATTACGGGTGTTGTGCAACTGTTCACAGTCTGGAGACCCAGCAGTCTACATCACATTGGTAACAAGTACTTGAGAAACTAAAGTCTTCTTAACTGAGCTATTACATCCAAACTCAATGGGTTTTGTCCTTGTGCAACACTTACATTTAGATTGTTTGAACTGGCATACTGTTCTGAGAAGTGGATGATTTTATCTTCTGTGCTTTTTTCTCTCCTTTCTAGCTCTACCATCTTGCCTAGTAGGATATAAAGTTATTTAAGACTAGATTATATCTTTTCTCAACAATTTCCACTTGTCAGGGATGCTGTCCATACCCATACCTATGCTCTACATAGCTCTTCCCAGCAAGATAATTTGAGAAGAATAATCAAGATTTTCCTATTAAATTTGCCACAGCAGACTATAAACAATAAGGATAATAGTCTTCAGTGAAATTTGAGGGAAACTGGCTTTCTGTACAGGACATGAACATAATAGAGGTTAAGTTGCTGTTTAAGCCTTTATTCTTATTTGACCTAAGCAATTAAACCAAATTTTCTTCCAAGGAGAAATTGCTGAAGAATGACCGAACTCTCAGTTCCCAGAACAAAGGAGAAGGCACCTCTTGCTCATGGTACCATACTTCTTTGAGGCTATGTTTAACTTAAAAGATCTCACTGCTGTGCCACCAGGGTTTTTATGATTGAATCTGGGAGCTCCCATCTGTTTCACCAGTGTCCTTCTTTTCTGCCTTGCCTCCACCCTCCCCAAGGCTGTGCTTCATAGTCTCTGTCAGATTTAGATGCAGTGATTGCAAAGCTATTAGGCTTTAGCTATTTGTTCTACTCCTTCATCAGGCAGCATGTCTTTCCCTCAGCTAGTGCAGCTAAAGCCTGAAAATAAAAATGTAAATGCAAATTGATGGCTGGTTTCAGTTAATATGCCAAGTTATGAACTATTACAGTTTCTGTAATAATAGTCCCCAGAAGAAGTAGGAAGGAAAAGCTCAAAGTAATAAGCTCTTCAGCCACCCTGGCTCTGTGATTACATGATTACATAGGAATACATGATTAGCATCCTTGCACACCACTTCTACAAAAAGATGGTAAGAAACTGCCTTTATCCATGCAAAGAACATGGTGTAGCAGTCTCAGGAGTGTGTCTTTGTTTTACCAGGACGTATACTTAAACTCAAGTTAGAGGAAATTATATTTCAGCTATACCCAGACCTATGAAGAAATTTAAAGGCATTTAAAACCAGGAAGTATATATTAGCCAGTATCAGTTGTGTGTTACTCAACCCAGAGCATTATTATGCTTTAAACATCAAAATGTAGTGAGTATTAATTTAGAAGGAAAACATTTTGTGATGACCAGTATATCATTTCACCCTTCAGCAAGCAATATAGCATAGCCATGAAGATTATTTTGTTACTGGCGGCTGGACTGATAAAGCCTTCCTTTCCCTGCCTATCACCTAGGCTATGCCCACACAGCCCAAGACTACTTGCATAGATTTTAGCATTTAGCAATCTCATTAGTTTCATATGGTTAGAGGTGGCTTGCATAGTCTCCATAAAGTTTGGATGCAAAAAGTTTCTTTGTATTGTGATGCTGACTTCTTGCAGCACAACAGTTCTGAAACACCATCTCCCAAGCAGCATAAGTGTAACCATATGCTACTTTTCTCCTAGTGTAATCCTATACTTCAAACAAGGTTATCCCCATCTGCCTTATATACGAATATATCTGGTATTAAAATAACTTTTGTAGCAGTAGACTTTTTTCAAATTGTTAAACTTCTCAATAAATTGTTACTCCCCTTTTCAATTCAAGTAGTTATGACAGCACAATATTGCATTTCATTTTATTCAGTGGGTTGTGACATCCCATAACTGCGACCTTTTTTGTGGGCATGCTTACAATTGTCAGGAATTATGACTTGTAGTGATCCACAAAAATGCTTTTGCATTATCTCCTGGTAATATAGAGTAGCATATAATATATCACTGTTGTAATAACAGCTTTTGATTTATTCAGTTCTCTTCCACTGCTCACAATTGGGAAAATAAAAAACCAGAATACAAATGTATCAATTTGTATCACCTTTTTTTTTGGAGGGGGTTGTAAAATTAATTAGTGTCATTGATGCAAGCTGTTTGCCCCTCTAGATACCCTATAATTTGAGTGTATGTTGAAATTGTAAGTTTTCTCTAGGTATAAGGACACCCATAGAAACACCTCCTTTCCAGACTACTCTGCACTCTCCATCAAATCTGACGTTATAAATGTTTGAACATAAAAATCAATTGCATGATACTTCTAGTGCTTTTGTTAGCCCACAGAGCTACTATAATTCATAGTTAAAAGTGAACCCATGAAAAAACTATTTAAAATTACAAAAAATATAACTCACTCTAAAACTACCATAATCCTTCCCTGCAGGTTATTTCAGTGTAAATTTTCTGTAACATATGGATGCTCATCTGATCTTCATATATTACCATGATTTTACACATACAGGCTGAGCTTCAAACATTCCATTGAATTTTTATTTAAGTATATTTTTAATATAAGCCAAGCAACCTTATCTAACCCTTTATAAAAATAATTGTGCATATTCCACAGCAATTAAAACACAAAGAATGAATTATTTATAAAATCGTTCCGTGAGTTACTTAATGCATTACTTAAAATTACTCAAAAAACAAAATATGTGAAATATGAAATCAAACAGTTGAAACAAAAGTTTACAAATAAAACAAATTGTTCATCTCATTCTTTCTTTGCCTTCATGGTCACATTTGCATGCATATCTCCAGAATTTTGCCTTTCTGCCTCCGACTTATTTTTCTAGATCTGTGTGTGCATTTTCTTTCATTAACAACTCTACTGCTTAACAGCTGCAGTTTTGTCAAAAGCTGCAAACCAGGCAGCCTTCATGGACAATTTTTTTCATTATACTGCTCAGAGATCTGTAGTTTTCAGTACAGCACTTGAATATATAAAATGCCTGTATTTTGTGGATGTCTTTGGGGGTGAGATTGAAAGATCACAGCTCCTTTGCCAGGCACCATCACTTCAGAGTCTTTCTTTCTCTTTCTCCTTCAAAGCACATGTCACAAGGGGAAAAAAAAAGATTAAAGTGTCTGATGCTTTTCTTTACACATGTAAAAAAGATGCTGCTTATCTTCAGTTTGGTTTATTTTTTTTCCCTTTTGTTTCCTTAATTATTATCTTCCTGTGGGAAGCCAAAGTAATTTTCTTTAAAATAAATAGAGTACAATATTACACTTTCTTTTTTTTTTCCCTTCCTTTTTTTTCCTCTTTAAGAGGCTGTTTAATCAGACCTGTGGAAGTGATGGGGGAGTATTCTAGTCTCTAACCTTAAAATTATTTCAAGTTTTTTGAGCCTATACACAGCTATTCTCTGTATTCCTCAGTGCCCTTTACAATGAGACTATTACAGCGAAGACCTTGACTGAATTGTGGCTACTCCTAATGTTTATTCATAAGCTTTTGCTTTTGAAATTAATTCATAAGGTCAGTCTGGGAACTCTTATATATATGATTACGTTTCCACAGACTTCTGAATAACAATCTGCCAGCATACAACTGAGCACATCTTAGGGCAGGGCCAGGGGCATCTGCAGAAAGGGGCTGTCAAAAGTCCCATGATAGTCAGCAAGTGCAAATGCCAAGTGCTGCCCTGGGGAGGGCAGGGTCCCTGCAATGGGCCAGGCTGAGGAAAGAGGAGCTGGGGAGAAGATCTGCAGGAAAAGCCTTGGGGTGGTATTGGGCAGCTAGCTGAATGTGAACCTGTGGTACGCCTTGGCATCAAAGGCAGCCAACTGCTTTCTGCATGAACAGGGACATGGACCATAGATTGAGGGATCATTGAGGTTGCCCGAACAAGCTGTACCATCTCTGTCCTTGGAGAGATTGAAGCCCTAGAGCAAGCCATAAGCAGCCTAGTCTGACCTTAGAATTGGCCTTGCATTGGGTAGAGGATTGGACTAGAGGTATCTCGAGGCCTGAATTAACCTGTTATTATGTGCTTCCACTTCTGATATAAATTACACAACAGATATAACCATGAAGAAAGCTCCATCTTTAAGGAGTAAAGACAGTGTCAGAATGGCACAGCAGTGGAAATGTTATTCAAGGCATTAATTTCAGCTGTAAGCAGTGAGACCGGTAACCACATATGTGAAGCAGCAGAAATGCTATATGGTAAATAGTAAGTTTCTGAGAAACTGGGAAATGCAGTCAGTATTGAGACTCAACCACAAAATCTGGATGCCAAGAGATCATGAGGTCTTGTCTGCTTAATTACAAAAAATATGTCTAGAGCATATCATGTAATCTCCCTTACATGAGAATATTCATACATATTTCATCATAGCAAACAACAAATGATGGCTTAATGACTATCACAGCTTGCCATAAACGCAGACTGAACATGCATTCTAAATACCCCAGGGTGTCTGATTCAAGCTGGATGATGGTGACAATGCCACCTCTGGAAAGCAAATCCTCATGTTCCTTGTTTTGATGTCTTTGGCTGTTTATTTTGGAAAGTGTAGGGAAAGACAGAAGCAACTGTTGAGCTGGAGAGTTTCCACTTGCAGTGAATATGCTGCAAAATCTGGATAAATGATATTTTATGTCAAAATTGTGAGAATTTGTATTCACTTAATTTCTGCATAGCTGCTTCCTGGTTTTGTTTTTGGTTTGTTTGTTTGTTTGTTTCATGAATGCTGTTTTCCTTCTGCAGAAATATGATTTCTATTTGGTTATGCTGAGAGGAGTGTGTAGAGTGGAGAATGAAGGGTGTTGCTAAAGGGTGAACTTGCTTGAAACCATGCCATATTAATGCAGACTGATGAGGAAAAAACTATTTGCATGTTAGTAACCCTCTTTCAGACAACATGAGTGAAGTTTGTGTAAGTATCCCTAGGAGAAATGGTTACGAAGTTTACTTTGCATTGATGCAACTTGGACATTTTTCTTACATTTCCTTTTTCAATTCTTTTGTGTTGCACATTGTGACTTTTTCTTTTTTTTTTTTCAATTTTTTTTTCCCACAAGATACTTCTCCATTTTGGTTCATGTCAGGTGTTGTAAATCAATGCACAACTGACAATAAGTCACTGCATGTGTAATATATCTGTCTGAGTGTACAAGTCTTTATACGTTTTCACTTCAATGATTAATACGTATTTGATCTGAAGCACATTAACTAGTGTCCTGTAGGTTCCTAAATTTGTTAAATGTCTCCCTGATTAGGCTGCAAGGTCCCAAGTCACCTGGTCCTGTGTTGAAGTACTTGTAGCCTTACAAGTACAGGTTTCCTACACAACACTCCACTGACACCCAAGAAACTTCTAATTTAATGCTGAGGAAGAAAGCTGACTAGCTGGAGTCCCTGGCACTTGCATGGGAGATCACTGGTTTGGATTGGACACATCCCAGGAGGGCACCAGAGCTTCTATGCACACAAAATCAGTACATCAAAACATTTCCCAACTTATTTCTTCAAACACAGCCAACTAGAGTCATCATCAGTTCAGTGGTGACCAAATAAGAGGGGATTAACTTCAGCCTGGTGGTTACCACAGTCATCTGAGAAGTATGAGGGCATTTTTGACTCTCAGTGCCAGGACATTTTCAGTGCCAGCCGAACACAAAGTACAAAACCACTGCTGGGATCAGGTGAAGATCCTCAGCTATGAGTGAGAGTCAGGCTTTAGGGGATGCCTCATGATACTTTTATTCCCGGCCCAATGGTGACCTGGTTTTAAACAGGAGAAGGGGGGGAATCTCTCTGCAGACTTCTGCTAGAAGAGAGTTCTTTGCTTTGCTGGCATTATTAGGTGTATATTTGAACTGAAAGAAGCTTATACAATGGTCTTCCCACTTCTTCAGAGGGTAAACACTATTCTTTTATGCAAACACATATGGAAATCTACTCTTACAATAATTTTAAAAATAAAAGTGCTCCTTTAGGTACTCTGCTCTATTAGGGTCTATCCCCAGAAGTAGACTAACTGACCCAGATTGTCAGTGAATGTAGGCACTAAAAATATCTTTTTTCTTCTCTAAACACTATACCGAAGATATACCTACTACAGGTGCCTGTTCTTCTTAAGGAAGTCTGTTCTCTCCATTGACTTTATACAGACCTTTCCTTGGGAAGACTGCATTACAATCTTGATGACTTTTCTGTCCGTGGTATGTTAATCCTGTAAAAAGTAGGTTCATCTGTTGTCTAAGATCAAGACAGTGTTCCAAACTCCATTTCAATGTTTTCCAATTGTACAAATCAGATGTAAATATGAATTTATTAAATCTTTCAGAAAAAGTAAAATATGAATTTATCTGTTCTACCTAGACATTATTATCCTTTAAAAAAAAAAAAAATACCAAAGAAGCAACAAATAACCCCCAACAAAATTATTCCAGTGTTTCACCTTTTGACACTAATTAAAAAGATTATTTCGCTTGGTAGTACTCTGAATATTACTAAAATTAGTGATAAGAAAGTTGAAAATTTCTGGCAGATGCAATTTGCTAAGCATCCTTCCACTCACTTTCAAATAAAGGCATTGTGCTGGCAATGTGGAGTGCTCTGCGGGAGGCAAGCACACTTGAGAAGCTGAAGCAATACTCAGAGCACAGCTAGATAACAAACTTTAGGAACTTTTTGTTCCTAAAGACATCTTCAATTTCTGCCAGTTTTACCATGCTGCATTACACTGCAGGTGGTTGTGAGGCCATCCCATTACACGATCCCTGAAACCTTTAAAAATAATCAGTTTTAGTGGTCTGGTTTACAGTGTGTCCTAACAAACAGCATGATTTAGGCAGGGACTTTAGAGTATTGAATGGCTGTAAGATGGATAAAAGGCAGAGGGAGGAGAGCAGCTTAATTAACTGATTTTACCTCCTTCCAAAGAAAGCATGGTGAAAAGATCTCAAAAAGTTACCCATGGCAGCACTGGAGCACTATAAGATCAAGCCCATTCTCAGTTTACTTAAGGTGTCATGTGTCTAGAAAAACATGCCAAACATATTAGTATTTGCTAGAAGCAGCACCACCTTAGACAGATTTGTCAGCCTCGTCAGTAGCATTTAATACTGCATTTATGTTTTTTTCTAATTGTAAGAAAATAGCACTAAAAATTATTTAACAAAATTTAAATCAGTCATTTCACTATTGCTATTAAGGGATTAGTAGATGCAGCCTACAGCTCATCTTTGGAAGTGTGAAAAGACATAGATGCTCTGCTTTGGCCCTACCATCATTTGTGTTGACTTAATATAGCTTCATTATTTCCTTATATTCTCTTTTTTACATACCTGTGTGTTTCTCAAGTGGTTATCTATTCTTTTGATGTTCATCTAGTCAGTTAGTGCATGACTCTTTGTTATATATGTGCATAACCTCTAACCCTTGGCATTGCACATTCCCTCAGCATGGATAAAAACCAGTCTGTTCTTATCAATGGGAATCAAGGAATGGATGAAAACACATAAATGAATAACTACATTTTAGTTTTGCTTTCATCTTCATCAAGAATACACTTACCTGCTTCATCATCACTGATAAGCAAACTATAACTATTGTGTGTTGAAGTATTTTCATCTATACAGGAAAACATCTTGTAAGAAGTACAAATACAAAACTGCTCCTCAGGGGAAGACATTATTTACCTGATAAAGTTGTCACACTATTCAGAATAAGACTGTCATAGAATCATAGAATCATAGAATATTAGGGGTTGGAAGGGACCTAGAAAGATCATCTAGTCCAACCCCCCTGCCA
>WTSP01005334.1:11351-27783 GCA_025331215.1 Actenoides lindsayi | reverse complement strand
AGTGACCCAAATTATCAAAGCTAAAGCATATAAAATAATTTGCTACTAATATATATTTAATATATAAACTATTCCCTGGTACCATGAATGAAAGCAGTGTTTACAGAAGGCGATTACTGTATGATGTTACAGTACATACTGGAAATTGCTAAATAGAAGCCACATTTGAGCATTTTCAAAGGAAATACTGATATTGATTTAGCAATAAAATTGTTTGCTTGTAAATATAAATTTATTGGTGCTCTGTCAAACTGAGATTGCTCAGGGGAAACCCACAGTAACATTATTGAAGGGTGAGAATATTGATGTGGCAAGTAAACCTTGGTAACTATTTGTATATTCCATACTATTTATTCTTCTAGAAAAAGTTAGTATAAAAATGTTTTCTACATTTGAACATTCAGTTGTGAATTATGCAAAAAAAAAAAAAAAAATTTCAAAGAAGTGGAGGATTAATGAAAGGGTGCTTGGTCACCTGAAATCTACAAAGTGAATGATAAATGCGTACATTTATCTTCCCTGTATTGTGTGACTTGAAATTATCTTGGTGTTGAGTGCTAGTTTAATTTTGTAACAAGAAGTAAAATTCACCCAGGTGAGAAGGCTTCTACACAATCCTTTCAGCTCTTGTGGTGAGAATGTATTGGACACTAGCAGGTATAAGAGTTGTGCTTCAGTTTCCTGTATTTACCCTAAATAAAATTTAGTGCAAAACTGCCTGTATTTGGGAGGGCTCCTGGCTGTAGCCAATAGACTCTTAGCTGGCAAGATGAGAACAAGCTCCAGCCTGAAGTGTACATGAACCATGTAGTACGAGACAGGTTCTGGATTAATGCCCCCATCTTACAACAGTCAGTAATGTGGGATGGGAAGGAACAAAGTGTTCACAGGATAGAGTGACACTGCAGGTCTATATCATGAGCGTACATTGAAGAACCAGTCATGCAGTTACATCTCCTGACCCTTAAGTGTTGTTCCTGGTGCTTTCAGTTTCCAAGAGCATGATCTTCCAGGGAGGTCTGATCCTTTGTACTTTCCTTCCTGTCTAAACTACAAACAATGAGCTGCATGGAAACTGTAGTAGCTAGAGATCAAGAATGCTAAGGGATGCTAATTATCTTCAACTGCCTCTCAGCTGTTGGTTGCTACCCAGCTGAGACATGGCTGTGGCAGTCTGAGCACTCACCTGCTCTGTTCCAGTGCAAGGTTAAACACGGTCGCCTAATCCAAAGGAACCCGTCCATGTTGTCATGGGACAGCGAGGAGCATTCTCTGTCAGGTGCTGGTGTGTCAGTTGTCCTTACCAGCATGCAGCCAGCACCTCCCCAGTGTGGCCTGGTCTGAACCTGCCAAACCCTAGTCAGATATGCAGAAATCCATGGCTGGCAAACCAAGCACCTGGCAATGGAGCAGAGTGATGGCTCTGCATGAACCGAACACTGCAACACCCCACTGTGCACTGTCACCACAGCACAAGAAGTCAACACCTGAAAAGACACTTAGATACTATGTGTGGTGTAAGAGACAGATTACTGGTATGAAGAAACGGAGGGTAAGGAAACATGAATATACCATGAGCTTCCTCATGCAAATACTGATACTTCTTGTAAGAGGCTTTTAAGTCCCATAAGTAATAAATATACAATTCAGGGAACTATAGAGCTGCCTTTGGCCTGTTTTTATCATCTTCTCTCCATCTCTCACTCGTATTACCTATAAACCAAACCACACAATACACCTGACTGGGGGACTGGAAACCACGTCAGTGTTGTGCTTGTTTGCTTAACTTGGCCTAGAGACATTTGGGTGAAGTGCTTCGACAAAAAAGAAACATTTACATTATTGGTTGTTTCTCCTCTTCTGGATGAATAGATCTTCAATTTTTTTGGTGAATCTACATAGATTTAAAGCATGTCTGAGCATCTAAATAAATCATGAAGTGAAAGGTGTGATGGACACATTCTTCTTGAATATTAGTTGCTGAATAAACTTTGCTGAGTTTTTTCCTTAAAAGCAATGACACCTTCACGTGCACTATGGTTAGAAGTATAGTAGCCATGCTTTGATAAGAACTGGAGCCTGAACCAACAAAATTGTATGAAACAACTTGAAATCTTCTTTCAAAATTTGGGTGTCTGCTCTGGATGGTCTAGAGGCATTTGCTAAGGTGTGTTTGTATCAGAACTGTATTGAGCTCTTGCAGTGTTAGTAGTTACTTCGCCTTCCATGATTCTCTGCTTTTATCTGTGGTATCATTGCTTTTTTTTGTAAGATGGCTTTTACTTTCTGCCTTTTTTTTGAAAACTGGGCAATAGTATTTAGAAGGATAGGAAATAGTTGATTTGCATTTGGTTTTCATATGTATTAGAAAAAAAAATCATATTTCATTTTTGTTTGGTTGGTTTTTTTTCACAAGAGCAATGTGTATGTTAATTGTAACTGTAGCTTTAAAAAAGGTGATGAAAAGACTCATTTCTTTTAATATGAAATGGCAACCATTCAACAAGATTTCTGATGAACTGTTAAAGCATATTCTTGGCCAGGTCTACAGTAGGAACATCTCATTAAAATAAGAATGTCACATTAAAGGGGATGTAAGATTAATGCACCATTACCTGTGAAGCTGGTTTTTGCCCTTAAATAGCAAGCCAGTTTTCTGTGTGAAATAGGCAATATCTATAAAGCTCATTTTTTGCCAGTATAGCTGTATCAGTCGTAGCGTAGGTGTGCCATCACAGCTCTGAGTGAAGTATTGCTCCTCTGTGCATATTTATTAGACATAGCTGTCTGCAAAAATGCATAGTGCACCTCTTCTGTGGCTATGCTACAGTAGGTCTTTTTGGGGTAGGTGTATACTTGCAGGATGTGCAAATATATATATGTATATATAAAATTAAGTTATTCAGGTAGTTCTGCACTTCATATTCTTTTTATTACACACTTATTTCTTAGTCCAAGTTGACTCATTTGAGGGAAAAAACCTCCTAAAGGACAAAAGAGAGGAAAACTGCAAGTTAAAGTTATTCTTTCGAAGTATCTCTGTATTGTTTCTGAGTAACAGCTTGAGAATTGCATTAGATCTGTGGGGTGATCAAGCAGTAAGTGCAGTATTCCTCCTTGTAACTGTCAAGCTGAAACTTTTTACTTCTGTTTTTTCCCATGGCTGTCAGATGTGGCTGTCAGCATTAATTTGGCAATGTTAACTAGCTATGCGCTAGGGAGAGGAAAAAAACCAAACCTGTCAGGATATTCTTTAAGCCAAATCTTTCTCATTCAGTAAGAAGGAAACTGTTAGAATTTCCTACAAATGTATTGTAGGAAAAAAAATGATGGTTTTGTTTTCAAAATACATAAAGACAAAGTATTTTTTTGCAGAGGAGCATTTTGATATTAAAAGAAAACACCTTCATTGTTTCTGTGCTGTAGATACCTTTAGGGTTTTAGCACAAGTTGTCTTGGAAGAGGCTAAAACTTTACTGTGTTCTTATCCCACAATATGATTACTCTTATGAGATGTTAATGCTGAGGTACCTTGTGAATCTTACTTGTGCAAATAAGCTGTAGAAAAGGCATCTGCAGTTGCTGTAGCTGGGGTAACACACAGATGTTGTGAGAATACCTGTGCTTCAGGTAATGGGCAGTTACCTGGAGCTGGAAGTGTGTATATCTCCATGGTACAATACTTTTTATTAGCTGCAGCAGCATTCCTTCAGCATTGGTGTATTACTGAAGTGTTATGTCTTTGCAGCACCCCTGATGCCTTTGCTTTTCTTAAGTGCTTTTGAACTGAAAGTCTCTACATAGCTGTGCTGAAGTAGGCACAGCCATGTGAAGGACATGCATATACTAGATCACACTAGTCTTTGGAGTCAGGTTATTTTTAATTCTTTGCTTTTTGTAAAGCATTTTAAAATGTCTATAAGGGAGCTTACTGCTGAGGAGCAGTCCTGAGACTCTACTTACAGCAAAACTTACCAGTTTTATATATTGGTTACTCTGACTAAACATCCTTGGCCAGACTGCTGCACTTTGGGAAACAGGGAATGGGTATCGATATGTTGTTTGGAAAATGTTCATATTCAAAGCATGACAATGAACTTGCAGCTCAATGAAACACAAAATATGGTATGAGCTAAATTTTGCAGTGGTATCTGAGGCTGAGATTTCCACCTGGGTTTCTCACTGTGCTTTGCCTGGAGGAATTGGAAAGGCGGGATGTATTTTTGTTTTCAGATAGCGATTCAGTAGTCTGATCATCGTTGCTCTCAAGACTGGAATTGATGGTTGTAATGGAGACAATTGTGGAGAAGACCAGAAATGGCAGTATCATCCATCTCTAAGAAAAAATGGACGAAAAGATGTGACTGATTTGCTATGCTGTTCGTGGATGCAATGTTAAGACGGAAGTCTTATCTCTTTATTTTGTGCCATCACTTCAGGCTGGGATTTTTTTTTTCGCGTTTCCTTTGGGAATTGTTATGGCTGTATCACTGTCCTGTGTAAGTCACCATATATATACAATTTACATAATACAAACATTAAGGGAAAGGAAATAAATGGTTTTTCCCTTCCATATGTAACAGGTCTTGGTTATGCTCTTCCAAGAGAAGGTGCTTCCTAAAAGAAGGCTGGAAGGCCAGAGAGTGGGTCTTCTGATGGAGTATTCAACTATTTGGTTTTGAGATTTGGTCACAGTAAAGCCTGTGCAGATTGTGTAAGAGGTGTGTTGGGATGAGTCCTCAAATTGAAGTGGTAATTACTCAGAATCATAGGATGATAGAATAGATTAAATAACATCTATTTTATTTTCCACTTTTCTATCCAACTTATATTTTTGAAAAAAATACAATAATTATTGTAAAGCAAATAAATCACTGCCAAGGTTTTGTAAGGGCATGAATCATTATAAAAAAGTCAAGGTTAGGGCCTTGTCATCATAGTATTTTGTGGCTTCTTCCAGAGCTGTTTTGAAAGATTTATTTTCAATTGTTCCCTGTAAAGCTGTTTGGAGGAATATTGGCAAGGGAGATATCCCATTAAAATAGCTTGCGGAAATGCGATGGATTTTTTCATATCAAGTAGATACAAAAAATATGAAATCTGACAGTTTGCTTCAGGTTCCCTGAGTTCATGTCCAGTGCAAGATAAGCTCACATTTTATTTGTGTGCCATCATCTTTTCTAGATGCGGAGAGATACTTTGAGCAAAACAATCTGGTGTCTGTTGAGAAATATGCTTATATGATGAACTAACTAAG
The DNA here is from genome assembly GCA_025331215.1 of Actenoides lindsayi. Taxonomy (NCBI): domain Eukaryota; kingdom Metazoa; phylum Chordata; class Aves; order Coraciiformes; family Alcedinidae; genus Actenoides; species Actenoides lindsayi. The sequence goes on along the minus strand of WTSP01005334.1, from coordinate 22,526 downwards.
TGAAGTAGGTATTTCCACTAACATTGTAATAATTTAAGCCTAATTTTAGAAATTACTGCCTTAACACAGAATATTTGCTTGAAGCATTTCCAGGCCAGAGGTTTAAATAACTCTGGTCAGTTGTTTCACAACTTCTTCTATTGTCATGCAACTGTATTTTATGTTTATATCAATATGCTGTGTATACATGTTGACACATGCATAAAAGCATAATAGGTATTGTGGTTTTAAGGTATGGTATATATATTTATGTATCTCTCTCTATAAATATCCAACTAAAGCGAGAGTATTTTTTTTAACATTGTTAGTGCAAAACTTGAAAAACTTCCTGTTCACATGAGGTACTCTTCACAATAGTAATTTCATGGATGAAACCATGGTATTGTGGTTATGCATTTGATTCTGTCAGTTTCCAGGGGGGATAGAGAGATAACCTGAGCTATTCATCACTGATTTCTGCTAGGGAAACTGCCTCCTCAAATCTGTCATTACTGCAGCTGTCATTCACACTGTGATCCACTTTTCTCTGTTCTAAATTAAATTTTAACAGTAGCTTTTTTTTTGTAATTTACGTCATTTTGACAGCATTGAATTAAAGGGAAAATAAATATATAGCAGAATATTGTCAACATCAAAATACTTGTTGAAGTTAAACTCCATTCACTGCAGGGTTGTTGGTGTATTTTTATTTTCTTTAGAAACCATTATTTGCATCCTGTATTCTGTTATTATGTAGAAGAATTCCTGCAAGATAAGTGAAGGTGAATATTGTGTCTTAAAAGTGGTGCCCAAAGCATGGGTTGAAATAGGGTGTAAATTTTGTGGCAATTGCTCAGGAGTGTCTATTGAAAACACTGCCATTGTAGAGAATACATGTAAAGACTCTGCTGTGGTATGGTTGTAAATTCGTGGATCACATTTTGAGGTTTCTGGTCTAAAAAATGTTTTAATGTATTCTTAAGTGCTAAATTAGTGTATTCTTACCTTGCCTCTAGAGGGCAGTAAACGTAAACACTGAATTACGTATCTTACCAGAAAGTGGTTGTGGCTTTTTTTCTTGTGTGGTTGGGGTTGTGTTTGTTTGTTAGTTGTGGTTGTTTGGGGTTTTTTTTACAATTAATAAAGAAGCCTAACTCAACAACTCAGTTCCTGGGTTTTACTACATATTTTCCATAATATAGTTCAGAAGACTAGTTCAAAATAGGTCAGAATTCAGTCTGTTCAGCACCATAAAATTCTCATATTTGATGCATATTTGATCCCAAATAAAAAAAAAAAAATAAATCTGTAAAATTATATAGCTTAGGCTATTCCAACGTGTTTAATGAATGTAATTCTGATAAACAGGAGGCTCACAAGAAAGTCTTTTTAAAGCAGGGTAATTATGCTACAGTTAGGATTCTTTAAGCTGAGACTCCTTCAGGAGAGTTAGAGATTTGTGCCAATTACAGTGATTGGTTCTCAGCTATCAGTGGAGTTCATATTTTCTTGATATCAGTGTAAGACCCACTCCTGCTGTTCACTTGGTGTGTGGCAGCTGATTACTGCAGCTGGAACAACTCATATTTGTAAATTTCCAAATTTTTGTTGTTGTTTGATTGGTTGGTTTTTATTAAGTTCTACATTTTCTCTCCTTCCAGTCAGGGAGTCTTAGGTGGAACCCAGAGAACTTTGGTGAGGCTGGTTGATTTATCATAGTTTCCTTGTCCCTAGCTGTCCTGCTTCTTCCTCCAGACCAGTTTTGGTTTTTGACTCATTTGAGTCCATCCACACGCCCTTGCTTGCTGGATGAAAAAACTATTCTGCTCCGGTCTTTCAGCAGACTTTCCATTTTGTGGGGAGACTTTCTGCTAGCGTACATGCCAGCATAAATGCCAGACGTAGCTGGCTAGTGCTGTGAAAACAGTCTTGTGAACAGTAGGAGATAGATTTGGCATGGGTGATTATTGTTGTTCCCTGGTGTGTGGAGGTCAGCTTAAAAATGTTTTTTGGTATTTTCTGACCAACTTCTCATTTGGCTTGTTAGTTATCTTCAGGCTGTCTGTTCCCTTTTCCTGTTTGTAATGCATATAAACTTGAAAACTAAAATCAGTGATATGTGTAGCTGTCTCTCTCTGTTGTACTTTTTGCTGCTTGCTGGACAATATGCATTGCATACAGCACACTTCTATTCAGTATTGATGCTCAGACATCTTTTTGAAGGTTCCTACTAGTGTAGCTTCATAGTCGATCCAGCGGTTGCAGTTGAGAATTAAAAAGCACTGTTGTCCTGCCCTCAAATCTACAGATGTTTCTGCTGGAACTCCCATATTTCCCATCATTGACCTGTGGAAGGAAAGACAAAGATTGTAAGTTTCTTGTGGGACAGTTCATAAATAATGCAATTCAATCAACAAAGTGGCCCTTCAGTCTTCTTCCTATACTCCTTAAGCATGAAACACTGCCATCTTACTTTCCTGATGACTGAACCCTTCAGGAATCTTTGCTTCCTAAGAAGAGCCAGAAAAGAACACAGATCCTTTATTTCAGAGGATCCAGGTTTCTCCCAGCCTGCTGAGGATGTAATTCTCTTTGTTGTCACTAACGTGTTTCTGTATCAGAAACTCTATTCTGAATCTCAGCAAAAAATGAGCTTACCTTGAATGTCATGTATTCCATAGGTCCCTGTATGTTCTGCAGTGTTTTACAGGCTACAGGTCCTTCTGGCAAGTTGTGATCGTCAATATGACAGGTAAATAAAAGGATGAAAACCTTCACTAACATTGGTGAAATCTTCATGCCTTTACACACACCTGGAATGATTTAAAAAAGATCAACCCAATAATGAGATTATTCACATTCTTGAAGGACAATACAATTTAGGTTAATAGTTTTTTTCTGACTATGGTAATGGTACAGAACTTTAGAGATAACAAAGAAATAATTTAAGAAGTATGAGTGCTGACAGCTTTAGAAGTTTGCACAGAAGTAGAGATACTACTGCTTCAATTATAAGAAGAACATGAGCGGTAACTCACCACAATCCTGACTTCATCACAAATGCACAGCTTTTAAATTCATAAAAGTTGCTTTCAAGCAGAGTATGTTCATAGAAGATAACACAAACAGCTTTTATGGTACATGTTATTTAGAATGTAGAGTTTCTAAAGGGAACAGCTACAATAGATAGGTTGCATTGTTGTAGAGTCATGGGGCCAAATGGATTGCTGGATCTCCTGTGTCTCTCCAATGCCTAATGTGTGCGTAACTGTAGAAGTACTGAACTCACTGATTTATGCTTGACTATTATCTGTCTTGCATTTGACTAAACCACATTTTCAAAAAAGACTGCTTTTCTTGATTTGAAGATAACAAGCAGCAGAGAATGCACCACTTCACTACTGATATATGCTAATTTAATAATTCTTGTTGATAATCCACATGTCCTGTTCATAGTTTGAGTTGGTTTCGGCTCAGTTGGTTTGAGGCAGTTTCAGCTGCCTTCCATTGCTTCTTGTTGCTTCTTTGGTGCGAGTGTACCAGGTCTAGTATGCTGTGTTTCTTCTTTGTCATGATTCTGTGCAGGAGCCGTATTCTTCTTAAGTTAAACAGTCTGAGTTTTTTCTTTTTATTATAAAACATTTTCTCTATCCTCTGAATAATATTTGTAAATTTTTTTTCTTATGTGATGTACATAGAATCACAGAATTCATAGAATTGTCAGCGTTGGAAGGGACCTTAAAGATCATCTAGTTCCAACCTCCCTGCCAATGGCAGGGACACCTCCCACTAGAGCAGGTTGCTCACAGCCCCATCCAGCCTGGTCTTAACACTTCCAAGGATGGGACTTCCACCACCTCTCTGGGCAACCTGTGCCAGTGTCTCATCACCCTCATGGTGAAGAAATTCTTCTTAATGTCTAACCTGAATTGACCTATCTCTAATTTTAATCCATTCCCTGTAGTCCTATCACTGCCTGAGAGCCTAAAACATCCTCACCGGCTTTCTTGTAGGCCCCCTATGACAGCATGTAGGAAAACAAGAGACACTGTATAGAGTATTCCATCACCAGAGTTGCCAGCATAGTGTGTTTAAAGTACCTCTTTTTTATTTGGCATCACAGAAGATTAAGATTTTTGAGGTCACAATATTGCTATGAAATGTCCTGTTGTGACTCTAAACCTTTCAGGGTTTCTGCTGTCTTCAGCATAGCCCACCATTTTGTAGTCATGGACTGTGTTCCTTATTGCTAGTTATATTTGTGGTTAAATTCCTTGAACAGTAGTTTACATAAAAGATGCCAATGTACTGAGTAAGTAAGGCTACTAGTGGTGCTGCTTCCACATCCTCATAGTTTATCTTTCTGTTTTTTGCCCCCACATTCTCTGTTCTCTGGAAGTTCTCACACTGTTGAAGTTTTTGTAGTAGTGACTTAATTCCAGGTCATCAATGAAGAAATTTAATACCATAAAATAGTCTTGGGTCTTGCATAGCCTGACTTAAAAGTTTCTTTTTAGATGAAAGCAGCCTGTTGATGATTGTTAGAAATGGGTCAATAATCAGGTTCTTAACCCATTTAATGTGTCCTCTCTCAACACTGAGAGTGCTGTTGTAGAATATTGTATAATACCAAATCAAATGCCTTACAACAATCCCAAGAAAATTACATGTTCAAAGACTTAAAACTATATTGACTGGCATTAATTACATTCCTGTATTGCCTTTATCAAGCAAATGCCTGGAACACATGTATTTCAGCTTTTTCCATTGTTTTATCCAGGACTGGTGTTTTGTAAAGTGGACTGAAGTTACCCAGCCATCCTGCTTACAAACTTTATTTGGCACAAAATTAACATTTTTTCAGTCTTTTAAAATTTGCTATAGCTGAACATCACAGCTTCTGGCATCTCTGCCACATCTTTTGGTGACTCTTATGAAGAAAGCTGTCCAGGCTTGTTGGTTAAATAATGGCTAATGTTTCCTGTGGGTATTAAGGAACTTAATCATCTTTATGTCTTTAAGGGGCACTATCTTCATTCTTTCAAAACATGCAGCATTGCTTATTAAAAATTTCCTTTTTTTCAGAATTATTTTATTATCAGTTACTGTAATTTCAAATTATACGTTTCTCATTTCCATATTCTTTGCTTGATTGGAACTGTTGCAGAAAATGTCATTATTATTTCCTTACCCCATGTTTTACCATCATATATATATGTGCATATGAAGATAAGAATTTCCCTTTGATGGTGCTGGATTTCCAATTATCTTGTAACTCCTGTTTTCCTTACCTTGAATTGCTCTAGGTATTTAGTTGTGTCTGGCACCTATTTGCTGTATACTCTTTGATCCACCATAACATCCTCTAGAGCTAATTATTCACTCATTCCAATCTGAGAATTGAGGATGAAAATTGGCCAAAATGGTTACTGTAAATCAATGCTGATGTGAATTTCCTGATTATAAATTTCTAAAGTCATATTTTTACATGTAGGTGAAATCAGAGGGCACGCTTTCTGAGTCAGTGAAGTTGTACTGATAAATTTTATCACAGCAGTTGGTAGTTTTAGGAGGTTGAGGCTGTGGTTCTTAGAAAAAAAATAATAGAAATTATTAATCATCTCTATCAGGCATAATTTTCTATTATCAGTACAGTTACTATGCAGCTAAAATAAATTGTTGTAATGTCTATATACATTGGAGGAAGATTTTTTTTTTCATGGTTTTACATCAAAATTAACTATCTAATAGCTCTATAAATACCATCCTTCTGTAAATTCAATAAACTATAATTCAGTAATTCTTACAGATGTGTCTTTTGTCTCATACATAGGTGGAGAATTAAAAAATGCAAGCAGTTTTTTTTTATTCATGATAACAACTAGTGTAATTTACATAACAGTCATTTGAAATACTCATTATGTGAAACAAGTTCTGTGCTTTTGGGTATGGTTATTAATAAGATTTAAGGAGGAACCAGCGTAAAGTGACAAAGTAAGGGAAGTGGTTTAAAAACTTGGCTTTCCATGTCTGTTTATACTGCCTATTGCACCCAGACTTTCATATCCACACGCTTCACTTTTTAAGTACCCAGAAGTATAATGGCTATTATTTTACCATTATCTAAGTCATGATTGAAATTGCCTTCTGAAGGGAGGCAGCATATTTTCAGGTTTTGGTTTCCATGCGGAATGGATGGCAGCAGTGCTTTCTTGCGAGTGATCAGAAAATAATGTAACACAGATGCAGACAGGCTTTTTATATTTAGTGTTACAAAGCTGGACTGGAAGAATCAGGAGAAATATTTTCCAGAAATACTTTTAGGCTACTTTAGTATCTTGCTGAGTCTCTAGTAACCCAGGTCTGTTTACAAAACATAATTGTTTGATATTCACTACTTGTATAGGTCCCAGACAGGTATAACTGTTATATATTATAAAGAAGATGCATCAATGACATGTTCATTCACATGCTTTTTGTATTACCTATTTTAAGGAAAAAAAAATATACTCTCCCTATGAAAATACTTAAGTGCTGGTCTGTTGACTGTATCCACTTGCCATGTTGCTATATATTGCTCTCCTGTAACAAAGAAATTTGTTAACATATTTTGCCCTATTGATTTTTGCAGGTTCAATTCTTTTTCAGGCACTTAGTGTTGTTGCTGACATTGCTGTGTAGCATCACCCAAAGTAGAAAACACTTCAGTCAAAACTTCCCTTATGACCATTGTTGATCAGCATCTTCCAGTTAATCAGCAGTGTGGGCTTAGTCTGAACACTGTCTCTCATTCAGCTGGTTCTTAGAAATTTGCCCATTGTCATATTGTCATCTACTTTTGATACAACAAGGACTTGGAAACTTGCTGCCATAGTGCATGTACCTTTCATAGAATGATGCAAGATAATGCATTCCTCCTTTTAATTCATGGTCTCTGAATGACAGATGGTGGGATATTTTATTTAATGCTCTGAGTTAGTTCACTGACAAGCTTCAGTTCAAATTAATACTTTTTTTTTTTTCCTGTAATACATAGTTGTAATTGATTATGTTCATCTGCCAAGGCAGAAAGAGCAAAAATGTAATAAATACAATGAACATTTGAGGACTCTTGTTATCTCACTTCTGACTTCTCCATGGAAACTTAATGTTTATGGGGAATTATAAGACACATGACTTACTTTATCTTAATAATAACTGCTTTTATCTCTTAAAACAAAAAAGCAGTAGAAACTGGCAGACTGGCGAGTAGTCTAAGTAGATCAGTTTTTAATCAAGATGGTATAAAAACCCAAGTAATTTTCATTTTTACAGTACATCACAGACTGCTCAAGAAAACTGATAGCTCTATTTCTGTTGGTTTTTTTTTCTTCACAAAACCCTCAAAATATACTTCCCTTCCATATGAAAAATTAAAACCACTAGGCAGTGCACATGAATATACATAATACTAATTTTAGCTGCTTGGATGGTGCATCCATCGAAGAGAGCTGGTAAATGCTGCTGAAATGAAGAAACCATAATCCAGTTATTTTTGAATGGTATGTGAATGATGCAGGTGGGGATACCATTATGAAATGGTATTTGCTGTGAAAAATTAAATACCTCATGCCCAGGAGAGTCCTCAGCACTGGCCAATGAGAAATTACTGTATATCATGTCACCAGCCCCTTGGATTTATATCTTTCAGGGTGAAATACTATTGGCTGCTAATTAGATTCTATGGGAGGGATTACCAGCATCATTTGTAGCTTCAGATCCTTATTTGGTAGCTGTTGATAGAGCAAGTCTTCCCAGCAGCTGAGAATCTTGACATCCATTATTCATTAAGTCCTCGTGTCCGGGAAATATGCATATCCCTAGCTCTTCATATATCTCTTCAGCTTGTACAATATGTCTCTTCAATGTTACCTCTGAATGCTTGGAGTTTTACAAATGGCATTGATACAATCGGAAGACTTGGATCTCATTTCAGTATGTCTCCTGTGCACACATTTGCTGAGAACCTTAAAATCAGCAAAAAGAATTAGGAGAGAAAAAAAGAAATCTTTCTTCTTGGAAGTCTTTTGCAGTACCAGATAGCAAAGGATTAGTTTAGATTGGTAATACAGAAAAAAAAAAGGAATAAAAAATGCCTGAAGCAAACTATTTGCTCTCAGTTTCTTGGGGCTACATAAAAGTAAGATTTTATTTTTACCTTTTAAGAACCTTGAATTGCAGTGCATGATTGCATGATCACTGGTTGGCATGAGCATTTATTTGGTGATACAATTATGAGTAATATGTATGTAAAGTAAAAAATCAGAAAAGCAAGCCTTTGTTCAGCAGTGAGAATGAACTGCACAGTATACAGTCTTCCTTAGAAACTGTGCTTGGACTTTTAAAATAACAATGTTCAGTGCCTAATCAGACCCAACTTCAAAGCCAAATAAATTCAGAAGAGTTTTGTGTTCTTTTAGAAAAAGATTACTAAAAAAATGTTATTTCTAGACAAAAGATTTTAAAAAAACCTACTCAAAACTGAGATACAATACAGTAGGAGAGAGCATGTGTAAAGAGGCTGATGATAATGGATGAATGCATGACTCTTACTTGTTTTAATAGCTGAAGAAATATGCAATATCAACAGTATGTTCCAGCAATAATTTTTGTTAGCCTCTTTGTGTGTGACAGCCCATGGATTAAAACACTAGAAATCATAATCGTCTAATGTTGATATACATTATTATGTAGAGGAGCTTTGAACTATCTTGAAACTGCAATACTGATAGAAAATAGAATTAAATAAGTTTTTCTCTCTGTTATGGAAAAGTTTTACACCAAATTTATTGAATTAAATCAATATACCTGTGAATATAGAGAACTGAAATTCACTTAACGAAGCCCAGGTATGGTTTTGTGTTTGAGCCCTACTTATGTGTTTGTACTTAAAAAAAATTTACGTTGCCTTTATAATTGTTGGCAACTGAGTAAAAGAGGAAAAATAAACATAATCTTATGATTTTCATACAATAACTGTTCTAAATCATCCTTTTTTAAAGAAAATTCTGATTTATCCTGAACCAAGTAATGCAAGTGTTGAAAAATGACCACAAATAATACAAGCACTGTATTCACACATAACTAAATCTCTTACACTCACTTTTATTAATACCTATGTTTATCATAGATTATTTTTTAAAATAGAAATGTAAATCCCTCATTAGTCATTGTGTCTGATTAGGTCATAGTGACCATCCTCTGCTAAAGCAGAATTGTTACACTATATTCTCAAGGATTTTGATCACTCACTTTTGAAGAAATTGGATCCAGCAATGCTAGTTAGGTGTATTCCTTTCTCATTTACTAAAAGAAATTAAGATGAAATTACTTCCATTCAGCTAAAAGTGAGGTATTTATTGTCATTTTCTTGGAAGTATTTCCTGCCTTTGCAGGCAGTGTTTGTCATACTCCTACTAGAAAAATTAAATCATCGATCTTCAAACAGTGTTCACTCTTACTGTTTAGCTTTTAAAATGGATAGATTTTTTTGCTAATTGAAGTTTAGCAGAGAGCATGATAGCTGTAATTGATTACACATGGAAGAAAAAAAAAGTCCTCTGTATAGATGGTGTCCTATACTGTCTATAGACAATGATTTCAGTTAAGATGCTACATAGTACTTAAACACAATTTTAGCACAGTGCTTTTTGAGGCTGACAGTACAGGAAAAATGTGGAGAGGCAAAGATGATGTGATTTTTATGACATTCAAACAGTGATGGATAGTGTTCATGAGATTCTAAGAAAGAATGAAACATGTTAGTCTCAAAGATCATTATATATGTTTACATCCCTTACTGTACATATAATTCTGTGTGCTTCAGTCTGTACTTTATTACCTTCTGTTAATTACATTTCAAGGAATGGTTATTATGTGGAGTATTTACCCCTGGCTTTCAGTGAGTGTCTTTGCTTGAAATAATGAGTACCACTATCACACCAGGCTTAGAGATATGTACTTCACTACAGCATATGTATAAAAACTAATGTGTGACCTTGATATTAATTAAACACATGATCTTCCAACCTAAATCTTACATATGTTTATGTATTAAGAATGCTACTAAAATTAAAGATAGTTTTGCATTGATAAGCAATGGAAACAGAAGGCTTACGTTAATTTGTACAGCTGTCCTATTTTATGTTTCTTGTCTTGTTTTTGGAGAATATGGGACTTTGTAAATTCAGTAAAATAATATGGTTTATTCCTTTTTAAGTTACAAAAGTATTTTTAAAATATCATTGATAGATATTTCAGAAAGTAAATATAGTCATGTAAGTTTAATGTTTCAAGTATTGAATTAATACTCCACGGATGTATTCAATTCATGTAAGCTTTCAGAAATGTCATCTAGTACCTAGAAAAGAGGCAGTCAGAAACTTTGAAACTGGGATCTGTTGCCACGTGGGTTTGGAAGCCAGGCAATGAAAGGCTCCAGGTACTTTTGAGCATTTTGGTTTCAGCCTCCACTGGGCTTGGAGCTTGATTAACACTTAAACTGAAAGAGATGGTGCCTTTTGGTCCATGGACTACTGTCTAGCCCTAGCTTCACCTTCTGTGCCAGCGCCAAAGATTTTAGCAGAACCAGCCTCTTTACAGTCCTTGGGAGGCAACAGATCACCCATTCAGGAACAGAGGCTTGAGTGGAAAAGGCCTCACTAGGGCAGGGCATCCTACACCAAGGGTGGCTCTGTGTGCTGCTTCTAAGACAACTAATTGCAGGCTGCATATTTACTTAAGCTTTTTATTATTGAGTGAAGAACTCAATAAAATGAGTAAAATGTAAAAGAATTAAAATGTTCTAAAGTGTAATCAATAAAACCCATATGTATTAAGCACGCAGCCCAAATATTTTCATGTCCATGAACTGACTCTAGTTAGATCTTCACTATGTCTTTAGAGTTAAGTTTCTTTATAGATGCAAAGTCTTCCCAAAGTTATATCAGTGCCCTGACTGCCATCTGGAAACATGGGTACTACAAGAGTTTGTCTAAATTCTAATGTCAGCAAAGGTACATAGGAAAAAAATATCCCATTTCTACCCCCCCCCCCCCCCCCCCCCCTTGTATAATTTTTCTTTTTTTTCCGCCGCCAAATATATTACAAATTATATATAAAAATGTGTCTTTTGGGCCCAAGGGATCGACCCACAAA
>WTSP01005334.1:0-11341 GCA_025331215.1 Actenoides lindsayi | reverse complement strand
AAACAAACATAAGAAAAAAATATCCCATTCCTACCCCCTCCCCCCCCCCAGCCTTATGTATATTTATCCTTGGTTGACAGCAGTAATATATATGCAGATATATATATATACATGGGTCTTTAGCCCGGAAGGACCTAAACTACAAAGCTCAATCTCTCATTTGTAACCTGTTCTTTAGAAGTAACCATTATTAAGGAAACTGTTCTTGTTTCATCAATGTATCCACTTTTATTTTCATGTATTACATTTCTACCTCTATTGGACTTCCTGATTTTAGAGGGAGGTAAAAGTGCACATGTAGTTTTGTCACTTTGGGAGATTTTTTAAGTTATTTGAATATTATCCTGTGTTTGTGTTGTAAGTTGTGTCCCCTGCCTTATACTGAGAGTAAAATAATTAAACTCAGTAGCCACAAATATAATGAAAAAATTCTGCTTCGGAAAATATTTATAGGATTTTTTTCAGACAATACTTCACTCTGTTGCTGTGATATCAGTATTCAGCAGTGAAGAATTATGTAATTGGATTGATGGTGATTTTATAGCCTGTCAGTTTCTAGGGGGAACTTCATAGACTATAGTCAACGGCTATGATATTCCAAAGGGATAGATATATATGTCATTTTTCCAAACTAACAGTGCCTAATTTTAATGTTGGAAAAGCTTTCCTTCTGAGGAAGAACACAAAATATGCATAGATCATCCAAAACCCTCTGCTTCCTTCCCATGCTGAGCTAATGATACCGTAAATAAAGTCTGTGGTGTAAATGTATATTAGTAACAAGTGTTTTGATGTATTATGATTTTCTTCAACTGGGAAACTATATATGGCATTCAGATTTTTGAAATTTAAAATATCATTAACACTATTATTGACAAGGTGGTTTTGTGACTTGACTTGTTTTGTATAAAGTACTAAATGTTCTTTCTGAGATGACAAATATGAAAGTGTGGACAGTCTAACCAAGTTTCAAGCACTTAAGAGGTGTCTGCTGGACAACTGAAACAGCGTTGACTCTCAGATGTAACAGAAACTTCTCTGATTTGCCTTAAGATCTTGTGGGAGCCACGTGAGAGTTAGGCAGAGCTTCATTGTGCAGGAGTGCATCAATACGTGGAAAATTGATGCTCTTTGAAGCGGCAATTATGTATGGGTGCACTTGGGCCCAAATGAAATCTGTGAGAAAGAGGAAAAATCATGAAAAAGTAGAGGCTTTGGATTTGGTTGGGTTTTTTTTTCTACTAAGAAAAAAGGATTTCTTTCCCCAAAGAACAAGTCCTTAAACATCAGAGGATTAAGTAACATACAGATATATTGAAACAGGGTATAATCAACAAAAATTTCTGAACATCTCAATCACTGTCCATTTGTCTTGTTTTGTGGTTTTTGGTTTGTGTGTGTGTTTGGTTTTGTGGGTTTTTTTTTTTTTGGTTTTTTTTTGTTATTGTTTTGGGGTTTGTTTTGTTTTGTTTTTATGTTCTCAAAGAACTTTATTGTTCTGCATCAGAAACTGTTGTCTGCATATGGTCCTCTTACTTCATCTGTTTCAATGGGGATGACGGTCATAAGACTTTGTCACATAATTAGAAAATCAAAGCATTTTCTAAACTCCTGCTTAGTCCAGATGTTTTCAAAATAGCTATCAAGTTTTGATGCTGTGGCATCAGAAACATGTGAAAGAGTATGGGGAAAGCACACTGCCGTAGTTCTTCAAACCTAAAGGCTTCTTCCATTGAATTCAGTCTTAGGAGGGCCTTGTGTAAGCTGGGGGACTTGATTTTACTCTACTTTCTAGTGGAGAACATAGCATTAGAAAGGCCTGGCATGCAACTTCCATTTGTTATGGATATCTATACAATAAATAAATAGTTGGAAATTCTTAAAGAACATACACTCCGTAAGTTCCACAAAATGATTCCCAGTATGGAATAACAGAACTTCTCCATACATAATCCCTGCAGTTAAATTTATGATTTCGGGGGGGGGAAGCCCTTCCTATTTGTTTTGTCAGGTAGCTGCAGAAAAAATACAGTGCAAACACCCAATTTTTTTCTCCTTTCAAAGCTGGGAAACTCCTAGGGAAAGTTCCTGAAGAGTACATACCGGTGGTGCCTAGGTGGTTTTTGCCTAAAGTGTGGAACATGAGCCAGTAGTGTTGCACTGCAGCAAAAACATCACAAAGTTGGGCATCATCTCTAAGTGTGTAGGAAACTACAAGACAGACGATTATCTATTTAGTTGGGATTTGGTGAACTAGCTGGATTAAACTAAAGAAGAGAGAATATTAATGCAGTAACAGATGTACTGATTACATGCCTGGATGTTAATGTGATATCATCAACTTCTGACATTTTATTAAGATTCCTATACATGATATTTAATTTAAAGCTGCAGTTTCTGGATGGCAACTGGAGACAAGCCATTCCATGTGATCTTTAGTTTTTGCCTTAAATAATTCAGTTTCTAACCTTTGTGGGTACCAAAGAAAAAAGCATGCAAGCATGACTTAGGTATGTGTTAAAAGTTTAAAGATAAGCTTTTAAAAAATACTCCTAAAATTTTTGGACCAGTCACTTTACTGCTCAGCAAGCTTATTTGTTTTTTTAAAGGTTGACATTGGCAACAAACATCAGACCTCACTGTAGAGGTTGATACTAGTTCTGTGCAGAATCTATAGCCCTGTAGTTCATAGTACATGTGGCTTTATTTGCTGTATGGTTCTAATTTTTCAGAAATGTGTGGAGCATTTGCTAGCACACAGATATATATGAGGTCAAAGCTGAACCTTTGGCTTGTGACTAAAGTAAGATTCAGTCTTCGTAGCTCAGGAACTTCCTGAGCTCATGGCATGTCAAGATGGCAGGAAAATGCAGAGGCTAATGGTTAGAGTGTTATATTGAAGGTAATTTTTATTTGGCATGCTGTGAGCATTACAATAATTGGTGACTTGAAAGGACATTGTGAAAACCTCTTTGAAGAAAGGGCTTTGATGGTTCCAATGGGTTGGAAAGGAGATGGTTAATGCTTAGTCTAGTGCTCTGTCATATAGAAGAATAAATGACCAGTTTTCAACACAGAGGAATATTTACAGGGATATAAACTAAGGATAGCTATTTCTTGACGTAATAAGTAGTCATAAAAAATGGTTCTGAAGATAGCACAAATCATTTGGATTTGTTAACAGGAAAGATGACTGAGAAATCTAACAACAAAATTAAAGGATGGCACAGTGGAAGGAAAATTCAGTAGTGACAGATGGTTGCTAATTTACACCAGCAAGAGTTGTTTGAATTACTAATAAATATTGCTGAATTCTATTTGTTGATAACATCAAGGCAGAACTATAGTCAATGAAAACATATGTTAAGATAGCTAGAGCTGTATTATACAATTAACACGTCAAACACCATGCTACAAGATATCATTTAATCCTGCAGTTTAGAAGGACTCGGGAAAAGCTCAATGATGAGTACCTAATCCATTACACATTCCATGTAATGTCAATATCCACTTCTGTAGAGTGCCTAGAGTGAATTGCTCATTTAGAGTGAAAAGGAATGTATTTCCACAGATAGCTAGCACAGATAGATCTGATGTTTCATATCCTGGTTAGTTACAGCCTTGGCTGCCCTTATCACAATATTGTGGAGTTTTGGATACTGCTTAGCACTCTGAAGGTTAGTTCCAAGACAAAGGTTTTAGACTTTAGAAGACCAAACTTCAGCTTGCTCAGGGCTCAGCTTGAAGGGATCCTGTGGAAAGCTTCCATGGAGGATAAAGGAGCTAGTGAGTGCTGGGAGTTTTCCAACACTCTCCTAGATACACAAAAGCAGTTTATCCCCTCTAAAGGCAAGGGAAGTAGGCAGAGCAAGAGACCCCTTTGGCTTAACTGTGAGTTTCTGGGTCTGTTCAGAATCAAAAGTGAAATGTACCAGAGGTGGTAAAGTAGAACATTACAAAGTTACTTCTTGAAAATTACAATGACATTGACAGGTATGCAGAGATGCAGTTAGCAAAGCAAAAGCTCAGGTTGAACTGAAATTGGCCAGAGATGTCAGAAACTTCAATAAGGGTTCCTCAGATATGTTAACAAGAAGCAGAAATAGAAGGAGAATATTGGCTTACTGTTAAACAGGAGACATGAACTAGTCACCATCAACACTGCAAAAGCAGAGGTCCTCAACACCTTCTTCACCTGTCTTTACTAGTGTTTTTGGGTCCCAAGCCATGGGAACAAAAATCAGACCTGCCATCAATGAAGGAGAAGTTGGTGTGTCATCTGTTACAGAAGCTTGACAAATTGATGGGTCTGGATGCGATCCACCCGAGGGTGTTAAGAAAGCTGGCCAATGTCATTGCAAGGCCGCTCTCTATAATCTTTGAGAAGTCATGGAGATTGGGAGATGGGGGTGAAGACTGAAAGAAGGCTAATGCCACTCCTAGCTGCAGGAAGGGTTCCAAGGAGGACTCAGGTAATTATAGTCCCATTAGCCTCACTTTAGTCCCTGGGAAAGTTACAGAGCAAGTCCTCGTGGGGATTGTCACAAGTAAACTGAAGTATGTGACTGGGAAAAACCAACATGGATTCAGCAGGGGCAAATCATGCTTGACAAACATAATCTCCTTCTACGACGAAGTAACCCACTCAGTTGATGCAGAGCAAATGGGACACATTGTCTACCTGGACTTCTTCAAGGCTTTTGACATAGTCCCCCACAGCCTCCTTCTAGAGAAACTGACAGGCTGTAGTCAGAGGATAGTAGTAAATAGTTATTTCTCAACTGGCAACTAGTCACAAGTGGGGTCCCCCAGGGATGAATATTGAGCCCAATGCTCACTTCATAAGTGAATTGGATATTGGGATGAAGAGCATCCTGATTAAGTTTGCAGATGACACCAAAATGAGCGAGGAAGTTGACACTCCAGAAGGAAGAGCCACCCTTCAGAAGGATCTGGACAGGCTGGAGGAGTGGGCTAGCAGGAACCTTATGAAGCCCAACAGAGACAAATGTGAGGTCTTGGACCTGGGAACACATAACCCAGGAATGCAGCTCAGACCAGAATCTACCTGCCTGGAGAGCAGCCTTGTGGAAAGGGACCTGCAGGTCTTGGTGGACAATAAGCTCAACATGGGTGAACAGAGTGCTGCAGCAGCAAATAAAGCCAACAGGATGCTGGGCTGCATTAAAAAGGGCATCACCAGGGATAAAGAAGTCACAACTCTACTGAGAGTTAGTCAGATCACACTGCATTCAGCTTTGATCCCTGCTATACAAAAAAAGATGTGGAGAGGCTGCAAAGGGTCCAGAGAAGGGCCACGATGATGATCAGGAGAGTGGAAGACCTGCCATATGAAGAAAAGCTGAGAAAACTGGGTTTGTTTAGCCTTGAGAAGAGCAAGCTTAGGAGAGACCTTATTACCATGTACCAGTACATAAAAGATGGCTACCAAGAAAATGGAGACCCCTTTTTACAAGGAGTCACATGGAAAAGACTAGGGTAATGGGTACAAGTTACACAAGTTACTCCTGAGGAGGTTCCAATGGGACTTCAGAAGAAAATTTTTCACCATGAGAACTATTAGACATTGGAATAATCTCTCAAGGGAAGTGGTGGATTCCCTGACATTGGACAGTTTTAAGACTCAGCTTGACAGACTAGATGATCCTTGAGGTTCCTTCCAACCTGATATTCTCCAATTCTATGAATCATAGACATACTGACAATTTTCTGAGATTGTGGAATTGTCAAGGCTGATGTGGTATAATAATTTTAAGTCAGAGACAACAAAACCTACCTCTTTCCATACTGATACGTAGGAAATCAGTAAGATCTTTTGATTGTTTTGAGCAGTGCTGTCAGATGTATTTGAGGAGATTAACAGTATGAGGTAAGATAAAATTGAAATATTACAAAATTAATCACAGTAAGTGCCCAAATAGATTAATTTACAAATATGACAAGAATACCCTATTAGAGAAGGTGTCCTATGTAAACACATTTGTATTTTCTTTCCAAATTAAAATTGAAAAGACAGTAATATTAATTTTAATTTTCAGTTACTAGTAGGACCCTGTGCCTTAGTAATTGAATCACTATGGAGTGTTTTAGGAGGTTAAGGATTGTGTTGTCCAACCCACAAATAAGTTGGTAGGGTAGAGCAATGTTACATGTGATTTTTGCCTTCATACTTTATTATATATTCTTGATGTCACGTCCTTTTCCAATTCTAAATTGACTGCATTTTCTTATCCTAACTAAAATACATCTCGATAGCTAACTTCATGATTTTTCGTTTTGTTTTCCAGTTTAAAAGAATGCTCAACCGGGAGCTAACCCACCTATCTGAAATGAGCAGGTCAGGCAATCAGGTCTCAGAATATATATCAAACACGTTCTTAGGTAAGACTACAATGGGAGTTAACCTTTTTTGCCTTTCGGGTTTTTTTAGTCTCTGTGTAAAGTAATAAAACTTTGTTCCATAGTATTGATTTTGAACATAAAGATAATATACCAATCTCAAACATGTTTTGGGCAAAATACCACTGGTTCATAAAAACAGTGTCTAGAAGGGGAGTCACAGTTGAATATATTAAAATAAGATAGCAAGTACCTGAAATACTGTCAGTTATACATGTTAAGATACATCTTTTATTTGTGTGGGATACCGTAGATGGTGCTTTTTGTGTTTTGTTTTGTGGGTTTTTTTCTTAAAGAAGCAGGAAGTCTGTTTTATCCTGCTTGTCACCCTGTACTAAATGGATCACTTAATGTGTCTGTTCAGTTTACCCATGATTGCAGTAGCATGTCTGAGCACTGTGACACAGAAGGGTTTCAGACAATAAGAAAGGGATGAGCTTCTATGATGGATAAGCAGTATTGCATAGCTTCAGGAGCCCTGAAAGTCACAGTGTACAGTAGTCTGAGAAGATGATCCACTTAGGCTGAAAAGACTGAAATACCAGTTTCTACTTGCTTTTACTTGAAAACTTAAGGCTCATTTTAGTAGGGTAAGAAACTGCGTTTCTCAGCTTTTTATATGAGACTTAACTCTTGAGCAGAAAAAGGGCTGGAAAGCCAAGCAATTCTAAGTTACCGAGCCATGGGTACTGTGTTGTGACTGCATGAAAAACTAGGATACTTAAAATGATAAGTGCAAGAGGAATACAAAGGGGAAAACACCTCATCTACAGAACTATTACATAGAGTACTTTCAAAAGACACAGCCTAAGTATATTGGCTCTGAAAAACAGTATGAAGAGGGAAAACATTCTAGTTAGATTACATATTAAAAAAACCCAAACTATCTCCTGAACATCTACGGACTTCTTCACATAAAATGTTTAGGCACGTGTCATGAGAACACACATCACAGAATTACAGAATTGTCACACTTGAAAAAGACCTCTAAGATCACTGCATCAAACCATCAATCAAAGAAATCAAAAACAACAGCAAAAACAAAGACAGAAAAACACCTCACCATTCCACTAAAGCATGTCCTGAAGTGTCTCATCTACACATTTTTTCAATACCTCCAGGGATGGTGACACCATCACCTCAACGAACAGCCCATTCCAGCACCTGACTACTCTTTCACTTTCTAGTTCCTGTTGTTTTCATTGGAACCCCAAATTTCCAAGCCATATTTATGATTCTAGTTATAGGAAAGATGGATGAAATTTTGACCTGCCTGGGGACACAGGCAGACCAGGCTCCACTTTCGTCTCACTTTTAAGTGGTGTTTTGAACAGCTCAGTAGTTTGTATTGATTTGGGGGAAGAATCACACCCATCTTTGATATCAATCAGAAGTGAAGCCACTGCACACATGGTGGTTTACAGCCGGCCTGACAGGTCACAGCATGAATTCAGCCCCAACCACAGCCTACTTGAGAATATGGTAAAGACATCAGCTTCAGCTCCTTGTTCTGTTTCTGATATCCTAAGTGTGCTGCGTGGGGACAGGGTGCAGGCAAAGCTAGAGATCTCAGGCTTTTGCAGGGTGTTGAGGAAAATGAACATGTCAAGCTAAAGCATCTACTTGCTTGTCCTTGTTCACAGCATCAAGCCATGAAGAGAGCAGGGACTTATGACAATGTGTTATCCTCGTAACTTTTCATCTTCCTCCTCCCCTCAAAACTTTCAAGTGCTGTAAGTTGTAATCAAAACACTCCCTGGCACAATTTTTGCTTCCATACCAGGATGCCACCTGTGTGGCTGAATGAGAAGCTTGGGTCAAGATGCAATATTGGAACAGGAAGAGAAGTGTGAGACTGTTGTGGTAAAAGTCTGCAAACTTGGTTAACAGATATCAGTCCCAAGGTTAACACCTTGGTAATAAGCTTATCTCCATAGCATGAGGGAGCTGAGTCTGGCCAGCACCAAGTGGCCTGGACGTGAGCAGTCCAGGAATAAGCTCTGCCATGGTTAGACTGATGACCCTATGCTGCAGAAAAATGGGGCAAAGGGCTGTTGTAATTCTGCCATTGACAGGCTGGCACAGCTCCTGCTGCTTTAATGGGTGTTGCACATACTCATCTGAGAGCCCAGCACAAGCTGGTTCAGGCTAACAAAGCTATCCATACTTGCCTTGCCCTGCCACTTCTACCTCTGTTTGCAGGTATTTGTATTATCGGATATCACTGATTAGTTAGTAAACTAAACACTACCTTATTTTTCCTCCCTATAAAAACTCATCACTTTAGAAACCTCCTTTCATCCTCCCCTTTCTTGTCAAGCTACATATACCTGCCCAGAAGATATAGATGAGAAAAGAGGGTGGGAGGTGTATCAGCCATTACTTCACGTGGTTTGGCATTAGCATGTCACCAGTGTACCAGGGGAGTGATCAGAAGCAAGAATAGCAGATGTCTCACACGCAGTATGTTTGTGCTTTTGTACATCCCTGGTTCAGGTAACACATTTGCTATTGGATTTTATGTATCACACAAGTGAGATGGAGGATTTGCCAAAGCTGAATCCACCTGGGTTTGCCTGTCAGTGTGAAATTCCCTACTGCTTGGTTCACAACTTGCTCCCCTCTCTTGTTGAGGTGACTTTCCTGCAAGGCATTCAGTACTTAGAGAGGTGTTCCTGATGCTAGGGCTGGGTACAGAACAAAGAAGCTCTGCATGGGGCAGTTCCCTGAAACTGTGAGGCCTTAAGACATGTATCCTACTTGCAGGTCCGTACAGCCACACCCATGACAGAGAAGAGCAGATCACAGAGTTGTCACAGTTGGTAAAGACCTCTAAGATCACGTGTATAACTGTCAACAACAACAACCAAAAAAACCCAAACCAACAAAACAAAAAAAAAAACCCCAAGGAAAACAAAACACCTCACCATCCCACTGGATCATGTCCCAGAGTGCCTCATCTACATGATTTTTTAATACCTCCAGGGATGGTGACACCACCACCTCAACAGGCAGCCCATTCTAGCACCTAGCTACTCTTTCAGTAAAGAAATTCTTCCTAATATCTAATCTGAACCACCCCTGGTGCAACTTCAGGCCATTTTCGCTAGTCCTGTCCTTATTTACTTGAGAGAAGAGGTCAACACCCACCTCGCTACAACTTCCTTTCAGGTAGTTGTAGAGCGTGATAAGGTCTCCCCTTCGCCTCCTCTTCTCCAAACTAAATAATGTAAATTCCTTCAGCCTCTCCTCATAGAACTTGTTCTCCAGATGATTGTTGGGTTGTTATGACTGAAGTGCAGGGCCCTGCACTTGGCCTTGTAAAACCTCATACAGTGGACCTCCATCCATCAACAGTGGACCTCCATCCATCAATTCAACCTGTCCACATCTCTTTGCAGAGCCTTCCTACCCTCAAGCAGATCGACATTCCCACCCAATTTGGTGTTGTCTGCAAGCTTGCTGAGGAAGCACTCAATCTCCTCATCTAGATCATTGATAAAGATACTGGACAAGACAGGCCCCAAAACTGAGCCCTGGGGGACACCACTGGTGACTGGCCACCAACTGGATTTAACTCTGTTCACTGCAACTCTCTGGGCCCGGCTGGACAGATTTTAAGCCAACAAAGAGTGCACCTGTCTATGCCATGAGCTACCAGCTTCTCTAGGAGAATGCTATGGGAGATGGTGTCAAGGGCTTTACTAAAGTCCAGGTAGACAACATCCACAGCCTTTCTCCCATCCACTAGGTGGGTCACCTGGTCACAGAACAAGATCAGGTTGGTCAAGCAGGACTTGCCTTTCCTGAACCCATTCTGGCTGGGCCTGATCCCCTGGCTGTCCTGCACTTGTCCTGTGAGCTCACTCAAGATGAATGTCTCCATAATTTTTCCAGGTATCAAGGTCAGGCTGGCAGGCCTGTAGTCCCCCAGATCCTCCTTCCAGCCCTTCAGGAAGGAGATGGCATCCCTTATGATAGTGTCTAGACTGAGCTCCAGCTGGGCTTTTGCCTTTCTAACTTTTTCTCTGCGTGACCTAACGAGATCCTTGTACTCATCGCAAGAATCCTGGCCCTTTTTCCGAAGGTGGTGAATTCTCCTTTTTTCCTGAGTCTCAGCAAGAGTTTCCTGTTCAGCCAGGCCAGCCGTCTTCTGTTCTTATTCTTCAAAAGAAAAAAATGGACTGTTCTCCCAAGTAGGGCTAGGGCTATATAACATATATGAAGTTATTCATAATGACAACAAATATATTCCTTGTGTAAGAATTAAGGTTCCAACATTGCATGATATGCATTTTTTTTTGGTTTTCAGTGTCATTAACCTGTTTTTCTATGAATGGAAAATGTAAGAGAACCTCCTGATGAGCAGAACACAACCAGGGTCAAAATGGCAAGCTGTCTTTTCTGGATGTACGGATGGGCTCAGGAGCCTTTGCCCTGTGTGCTCTTAGTTACAAAAGCAGAGGCAGTGCCATGGCATTCTGGGTATCTAAAGTCATTCAGACAGACACTTCTTTTCACTTCAGTTAGTCTGACAGCTTAGCTTCAAAACCTCCCTTTGATGGGTCTAAACTTTTTGCATATGACTGAAACCATAAACATCAAAGCAGAAACAGGAGTCACTGCTCCTCCTCTGTTGTCAGCTTGCACCAGTCAAGAGCTGCAGCCCTCTGCCTCCCCCTTTCTTGATTGTCAGTAAGAGGAGTGGTGAAGTCTTGTGGGAGCAATCAGGGATCTTGGTGCTGCTGAACAAGATCAGATTGGTCAAACAGGACTTGCCTTTCCTGAACCCATTCTGGCTGGGCCTGATCCCCTGGCTGTCCTGCACTTATCCTGTGAGCTCGCTCAAGATGAATGTCTCCATAATTTTTCCAGGTATCAAGGTCAGGCTGGCAGGCCTGTAGTCCCCCAGATCCTCCTT
>WTSP01005333.1:0-17850 GCA_025331215.1 Actenoides lindsayi | reverse complement strand
ATTTCCTTACGTAACCCAACTCCCCACCTGCCACTCACTTCACGTTGCAACTCAGTTCTCTCCAATTTTTTTTCCCCTTCCCCGTCTTTTTTTTTTTTTTTTTTTTTTTTATCGTAGTCCTTGCACTTTTTGAATCGTCTCCAAATCCTCCAGGTCTTAATCTTTAAGAACTTCAAGTTTATCTGACCTGGACCCAAAGTCAGTGGTATTTTGTTGGCTTCAAATCATATATCTACAAGCAGTATTCTTGTACTTAATTGTATCTGTGCAAGAACGTATAGGCTCAGGTAATCAATAAGGTAATAAAGTATTACAGACAAACTCTTTTAACATCACTGCCTTGCTGCCAATTCTGCTTTATAAAATGCTGATTTTGTTACCCATAACTAATGCGTTTGCTGCTCACATAATGTAAATTCCATTTACTTTCTTTTAAGATTTTTAAGTTGCTCTATCTCATTAACCTCAAAGTTTATAAACTATCTGCCATTCATATTTTCTTTTCTTAGACCCTCTCCTTTCGTGCCAGCACTTTCTTATTTCCTCTCTTCTTTCGCTAGGATCCAGGGCATACACACCTTAGAGAGTTCTGGAGTTCAAACCACCCCTGCAGCAGACTATGCAAATTTTATGACATATGAGAAAGTTATCCAGGCCAAGGTCCTAATTCTAATCTTTAAAGACCACAGGATAAGACCTGTAGCTGTTCCAGGAATTGCTTGTCTCTCCATAAGCTGTGCAGCAGCAGCTGACCACTACAGGGACAGTAAGGCCTTGTCTGCACTGAAAAGACCAATTGATTTCATTGTAGAGGGTAGAAGGAGGATTTGGACCGGGGAGGTTCAGCCGTTGGGACAGCTGCTTCTCTGACAGCTGATAGCTGTCATACCAATTTCCCTCAAGATTAAGGCAGCTCTAATGTAGCTGGAAGCGATAATGTAGAGCCAAGGCAAAACCTTAAAACTAATGGAAGACAGACAGTGTGAACATAGAGGTGCTCTAACTCTTGCACAATAGCTGTCTGGAACAGGTTCCCATTCCAGAAAGGCCAAAGGCTATCATAGCGAGGGATGGCACTCCTTCGGGCTCAGGAAGGGCACTTTGGCAAAGGATATTCTGTAATTGATGGAGGTCAGTTCTGTGACCGATAGGGTACAGTGGTGGATTTACAATTTTACAAATGCCAGCCTCTGTTACCAACAGCTGCACAATGACCTACTTATAAAAAAGACAAGTGAAAATTCCATTTTGGAAGACAGCTACATAGAAATTAGTATTTCCAAATGAATGTGGAGAGCCTAAATACTACTGCCTCAGGCACTTAAGCCAGAAAGGTTAAGTGGCACGTTTAATAGATAATCTCTATGATTAATTTATCAGAAAGAGACAAGTGGCTAATTTCCCCTAATTGAAATTTTCTGGCATGATAAAAATTTTCAGATATAATTCCACCTCTATTTAAGTCCATTGTACTAACTTATTTTATTATATGAAAGCAAACAAAACTACATTCCTGAATCCTGCTTTTGTTTTCCACTAATGAAACAAAATACGTGAGTGGCCACAGAGAAAGTAGTAGATTCTTCTGAGAACTGCTAGTAAGAACTATACTTCCAAATATAGTCCAATGTTTCAAATACATAAAAGGAGCCAGATTTGGACAATGCTTCACAGCCATCAGCTTTTGGTTTAAGCAGCAGGAGAAACCTGAATGCACACTCACTACAGTGAATTGGGTGCAGCAGGTATAGGTCGCAGATGAGCAAAGAAACATACTTTTTGTGAAACTGGGCCAGGCTTCAGGGAAAAAAAGGACATAGTCACCTGAGGTCATGACTGACTGTGTCAGTGTACTAATTCTGAAATACCTGAACTAATCTATACCTACAATTTGAAATATTTCTAATTAATTTAAGTGCCCTCAATTTTTAAGAATGGGATAGCTTGCAAAAAGAGAGAATCTTTTTACCCAGACTTTGATAGATACAAACTCTGTTTCAGATTTGTCCCAGAGAGGGGAAAATCCTGCTAAGGGTAGACAGAAGAAATTGCTCTGAATTTAACTTTGCTAGGTACATCAGTTAAACAATTTGAGAGGGAGAGTATGTGGCACCTGCAACAGTGGAGGAAACTTGCAAGGGGAGAAGTAATACGAGTCTTCTACAGAACCGAGAGCAGCAGTTACCCATCTCTGTTGGACCACTGTGTAGTATGTGCATAAAAAATGTCAATGCATTGTAAAATCAATGCTTCCATTATATTCATGGGTTTTCTCCACCCTGTGTATTTGTTCCTGGGCTTAGCTTTTCAGAATACTTTTAAAGTCTGTCCAGACAGCAATCACAGGTGGCGATTACCTGGTTTAAGGCTCCCTCTGCTAATTCTTCCTATGTTTTATCCCTTGTCTATTGGAATTAATTTCTGTCTGTAGTAATTGTTGGGTTGTAGTAATTGTATGGTTGATATAGTCCTCATAAGGACTTTTGATTCATTAGCTTAAAACAAAAATGTGGAATGTGCATGTTTAGGAAGCATGGGTATTGATGGATTGTGTGCAGAAGTGTCAGATCTTGAATTCACTTGGCACTCCCAAAACTTGCTGCAGAGCATCTCAGCTTGGCAGTGCTGAAAAAGTAAACCTCTACATGGTGCTCTGAAGGTTTTCTAATGGGTCGTTGGAACTGGAACTCTACACTCCTGATTCCAGGTCTCATGCCATATCTTTTGGACTAAAAAGTATCGCCATTGATTAGATTCATGGTATGCAAACACTTCTTGGCTAGAAAGCAAAACTGTGTGTTTGAATATGCTTTTTATCTGTTGCAGGTTTTACAGGTTTTAAAACTCACACCAACAAATACTGCAGATTCCACTCCCTTCTCTTTCCCTCTCAGAGGGCTGGGGGTATTCTTCAGTATTCCCGCTACAGACCTGCCAGGGCTTCCCAGACTTCGCCACGGGTCGTAGCTTCAGATGTGCACGAGGGTCTGACCAACCTGGGCCAGAGCTGGGAGCCTGGGGGCCCCTGTGCTGCCCGGCCGGTTCCCCAGCAACGCGGCAGAGCGGGGCGGATGTCCCGGCAAGGCAAGGCAAGGCAAGGCAATGCAGGCGGTCGGAAGCAGCGAACAGCACCGCTCTCTCCAGCCGGGCCGTGCGCAGCTGCGGGCCCGCGGCGTTGCAGCGGCGCTGCCGCAGCCTCGGCCAGCGGCTGCCGACAGATGGCGGCCCCGCACCGGGCATTCGCCCGCCGCCTTCCCCGCCCTTACCGGGGCAGGGCAACATGGTTACTACCTGCTTTTAACCCCGCTTGTAATGACGGCACACAAACACAACCGTTCTGATAAAAAAAAAAATAAATAAATCTGCGCATCACCTGCTTTGTTGATTATACGCAGGGGCGATACTTTCGAATGCCATCAGTGCTGGCCCATCTCTCTACCCAGTGAAGGCAAGGGGAAATTCAGGAGTTCCACTGGGGGCTCTGTTAATAAGCAGCATTGTTGAAAGGTGTTACCCTTAAAATGCCAGAGATTTGTCCAAGGCACCAAATTCACAAAAACTGTCAAACTAGAGCTTTTGGTATTAGAATGATATTAGCAATTTTACTAAGTAAAATAAATACTCTCTGGGATTTCAAGTATTTACTACTGATCTGGAAAGAAAGCAAACATCTGGAAAGAGAGCAGCAAAATCTGTAGATGACAGGTTATTTATATTAAGGTTAGCGAGGACTAGGAAGAACTTCAAAAACCACAATTAGACAACATCACGTGAGGAGACTGAAGGCAAGCAAAACTCAACTTTGATAACTACAAAGTATTGTGCTAAGGAAGGTAAGAAGAGGAGTTGTGTTATTCACCGTATTCTAAAAAAGTGTATCAGCTTAGAAAAACTACTGAGGTCATGTTTAGTTGTGGTTCCAACAAGTAAACAAAATACTGAGATGCATAAGAAAAGTGGTAAGTTGGAGAATGCTAGAGAAATCAATACTGATATCTTCATCTGGAAGAAGGTGTAATGATATGGGCTGCAAAGATCTCAGAAAAGCATATTGCAGAACTAGATGAAATTGCAAGGATGAGAAGAATGGCCTATACCAAGGATAAGAGCAAGCTGAAGGATGTTTGGCTTCTACCCTTAAAATGAATGAGGCCTGAAAGTCGTGTGATTAAAAATAAATCCCCCCCTAAAAATTACAGAATATTACAGAAAAGGTAGACTTTGAACATCAGATTATTCATTACCTATGGGTCTTTTACATCTTCCTCCAAATCATCTGCTGGTGGCTTTTGTTTGAAACAAGACATTGGGCTAAATGTATATTAGCTGAACAATTCCTATACACACACTGCACAAAATTTATGTTGTCAGTTCTATTCGTCAATGATCACATTCTTTAGTTATACTGAAATCACAAACATATTTGAGCAAGCCTGTGCAGAGATGCATTTCAATAGATCTAACAGTGGCTTCCTAATTTGCACTTTACCCTAGTTATACAGCAGGCAACTTTCGGGAGGGGGGGCGGAATAGAAAAAATTAAGTGATGCAAACCTTCACCTTTCTGCAGAGCAGCCAACAGTGTCTCTGTTCTTTCCCTGAGTATACAACTGCTTCAAATCCCTAAGAACACTGCCTAGCTTCTTAGCTATCGTATTTGGGCTGCCAAATGTCCAATGCAAAGAAAGCTTCAGGCTGCATTAACATCCTGCTTTGGGTATGACTGATGTTGTTAGCAGTGTCTCCCAGAATTGTCCCTGCTCCTTTTGGGCTAACTTGATGGAAGATCCATGGAGATCACTACTGCATAAACAGTTAACATCTGTAAATACCTGAAAGGGAATACACATGGAAGAGAACCCAAATTTCATCCTTTCTGAAGAACCTAATATTTCTATGCTTCAGTTATTAGCCGACAAAATGACTGTAATGCTAGCACTTTACATGAATGGTAACTAGTTAATTAACATTTCTTAAAGTCCTGAAACCTCAGATTAATAGTGCTCTGGAGTATGAAGACATAATATTATTTCACTGAGCATTTGTCATTTTAAAAGCTCTATGCCTAAAGCTTTAATCAGACTCTGTAAGATGAGAGCAATTTCCTTTTTGTTATATTTGGGTCTCTTGTCTCCTCAAGATGTATGTGCAGTTAAACTATGTCTTTCTTCTGAGAAGAGCACAGGTACTACTGTTTATAGGATCATGGGAGCCACACCCCACAGCAGAATCCTACACTTCAGAGAGGTGCATAGTTAAGAGTTATTTTTAGAAGATGTGTTTCCTGAATTTACGAATTGTGACACTATATCATTTCTATTCACACAGAAAAATACCTCCTCTTCAGTTAACTGTTGTTTTGCTAAAGCTACCAAGTCACAGTGCCTCTAAAATGTCTTGGTTCTAACAAAGACTGCTATTTTTTGTTATATGAAACAATTACTGGCTAACAGATATAAATCTGTGTTGGTAGCATAGAAATACATTCATCCTGGGTACAATTCCTCTATACAGAACGGATTTTAACAAGGCAGGAAACTAATTTATAATTTACCATAATGTTATAACAAATAGTGCAGAAAGGAAGGGTGTTCTTGTGAATAAGCAAAGAACTATGGGTTTTCAGCAATGTCCACTGCTACAGAAATCAGAGCTTTTAATGGTGGTCAAGAACACTTAGTTGAATAGTTCAAAATCACTTCAGATGTACATGTATGACTTGAGGCTAAAATACCATGGTCAACTGGCAATTGCACCATAAACGTTAATATAGAAACAACTGAAAATGTTGAGACAGCAATGACTTCCATGGCAATAAAATCACGTCCCGCACAATAGTGCTTTTCAAACTGTAGATGACACTACAGAGCATCACACTGCTTACTTGGGGTCCACTTCAGAGTCCATGCAAAAATCTTTCTCTTTTCCGAAAGACCTCTGGCAAAAACGGTAACACACAGCAGAAGATTGTTACTCAAGCCTCATCAAGTGGCTTAGCAGACAGCACCAAGAAAATCATAGCATGTACAGCACGAGCAACAGCAAAGGCTGAGGCTGAGGGTGTGGTGGGACTGCCCCTTTCAAAAGCAGCCGGGGTTTCTGCTCGATCAGAAAGATGGTTTGATGACGGTCTGCAATCACCCAGGTTCCAGTGGCCACACAAATGCAGCTCTGAGCACACTATTCTTTTTGTGTATTCTGGGAAGCCAACTGTATGCAGAAAGCTTTCCCTGCATTTTTGGTGTAATCAATACTGACAGGTAAATTGGTAAATTCCTTCTGATGTATTTTTAGCCATTACATATTTCTTTCCCTTTACAAGCAGAGAAGCTGCAATAAGATTTTTACTCTGAAAGGTGACTGAAAGAACACCAATGGTGCCTCCTCTGATTTTTATATTATGTTCAGTTTACAGTTTCAATAAAGATCAGTTTTCTAGTGGTCACCCTGGTCCATTTAATATTAAAAGTTACTGTTGCTGCCTTTAATATAAAAATTAATAGAAATTCAGGAAGCACAATTAATAATTCTGCTAATGATGGAATGGCATGCACAACTACATTACTGCTGTCACACTAATAAAACAAACCGTCAGGAGAACTACTCATCTAAAAAGAAAACAAGCAATCTTTTTTTTGTTCATGTAGAAGATAGAAAATTGTTAAATTATGTATACTTTTTGACTACATTCACAGTAAAAGCACTCACCAAGTTCACAGAGGAAATCACTGCTCAAGCTTGGTTTGCAGGTCTGTGATCCAAACATCATTGTTCTCTTTGTTTTTATAAGGTGAGCCAATCAGTTAGGTAAATATGGTTCCACTGAAAACAATGGGAAATTCATTTTGATGTTAGTGGAATTATGTCAGATCCCATAACTACTACTTTTCCAGGTAATTGCTATATTTATTATACTTTGTATTAGCACTAATTATGTATTAATTATTATAATTATGTGTAATAATAATTATATAAATATTACACATTGTACTTATTTTGCACATATACTGTACAATAGGGAGCAGAGGTCTTTATTTAGAGAAAACGCTACCTATTTCCAGATAAAATCACTTTTTACAATGGCAGTGGTTAATACAGACATTTAAGTTACTTTGGTTTATAAAAAATTCTTTTTTTGCAGTCACGGGGTCTGATCTATTCCTGTTAAGTTTAACACAAAGATTGCTGCTCATCTTGAAAGCAGCAGAACCAAGCTCTCAGAATATATTCCTTAAAATATGCTTACTACTTTAAGTGTTCATTATTGCTGCAGGGAATAGCATACACATCTGAGGATTAGCAGTTTGCAGTATCAAATAGGAGGGGGCTTTAACTGTTTTGGCCACGTGCATATTAATTCAAACTTCTGGCAAATTCCCTGTGCGTGATTTTTCGATTGCAAGTCAAGTCCCTAATGGGAAGCAAAGCCAGCTTTAAAGTACCATCCACAGCTAATTCTTGGCAGCTGACCCACTAAAGCAGAGTTTTGAGAGTTGTGCGTTGCACTGCTGTAATTTCTGCGACTAGTTTCCTTCCTCCCCTCTCAGTGGGGCTCCTGCTGGGAATGTAACACACATCACTGGAGTAAGCAGTGACGTGCCAGTCTGCATCTGCTACAAAGCAGCCTAAAAATAAAACCCAATTGGGCAATGCCATTTGGTGTGCAGCAGCACATAGTCTAGTAACATAAACCAGGCTGTCAGCAAAGATAAATGATTGTTCAGCTACGTGCCAAACAAATCTTGGGGTCTTAAAAAAACCCCAGAAACAATCCTTTGATATTCATTTATAAATGTAATGTCTCAAGATTTAGTATCATTGAAATGAAATGAATTTGCATCAGTGGACGCATAATGAGAATGTCTTATCAAAATTTACTATTAATATTTTAAGAAATCAGCCCGTCTTGCAGCTTGTTTCTGTTCAAGGAATTTCTCTGGTAATGTAGATTTTGTTTCAGAAGATGTCTACCCTTCGGGTTGAGGTTTTTTCCTGTACATATCAGATGAGCTCGATTCTTTTGCCAGTATCTCTCTTTAAACTCCCAGTTCTGTAGACTGAACCTTTTCAAAAAGATCTACATGTTAATGTTGTTTTTTACAGATTCTGTTTAAAATACCTGCCTGCATTTTTTGCTTGTGTGCATTTTCAGACTCCTTGAATTTAAAAGGATATGGTCATAGAGAGGACACAAATGACTACAGTGCAAATAATTGCAGGCTAAAATTACAGATAGAACTTTGTACCTCATCCTTCATGCTACCATACAATTTTGTCAAGGGAAAACTCTCAAATCTTTGCATTTTTGAGATTTCAAATTCCTACTGAACTGGATTTTTACGTTGTTTACAAATATTATTCCTAACTCATAAATTGCTGACCTTGAAACAAATGCTTACATTTATTTTATGTAAAATGGGAGTGTAATTAGACACACAATGGTATCATATCAAATGCAGGTCCTGGGCCTCCAATGAAATCTATATGTAAATGGATCTCACTGCAAGAGCAGCACCCTGACTTTTAAAATTATTGAGAAAAAACATGTTCAAAGGTAACAAACTTTAAATATCTTCTGTTACTGCTATTGTAGTCATGGTTGGAAATCCCCAAATTACATGTATACCATTGTACAGCTGGAGAAATGAGCTTTACAAAGATGTCTATGTGTTTTCAGAAAAAAATGATTATACACTCTTAAAAACATAGGGTATAAAACCACTACAGATTGAACTTCATTCTTATTATGTACTACGCTGGTTTGCTAATTCTACATGCACAAAACCCTTAAGAGTGTCCCGAGGTACTATGACCTTTATTTTCTCGGGAAACTGCCATTCCTAGAATTGTGAGACAAAGCAAAACACAAAGTTGCATGGAACTTGCAATCAGAAGGCCAAAATTAGCAACTCTTCTGAAGACTGTCTTGTGTTTTCGATTGCAAGTCAAGTCCCTAATGGGAAGCATTCTCCTTCATAGGAGGAGAAATCCACAACTCCTATCAGGGACAAATGTGTCGAATCCCCACATCCTACTTTTCTGAAATCATCATTGGGGTCTCCGTGTGCACACATAGTCAGGAGTTTGTTGGTTGGCACAGGGGTCAAGCTCACACATGGGTCGTTACTCCAGGAAAAAGCAAATCATGTTAGCTCAACAACCCTACAGATTATTTGTAGATTAGGGGCTAGATGTGCATGTTGTACATTTTAATTTAACCCACCCTGCTCTGGCAGAGGGTTGGACTTGATGATGTCCAGAGATCCTGTCTTACGTCTACCATTCTATGATTCTAAGAGCACAATAATAGAAGTTTTTCAGTACTTTCATAATTACTGTCTGATACAGTCTCTATGACAGGACAGAACAGTCTACAAATTTGTACAGAAGAGAAAACATTTAGATCTGCACTGTATCCACAACTCAGAATGCTATTTATAAGCCCCGATGCTAGTGCAGTTTATTTAACAGCTTCTTCTATTTGTGGCCCTTGGTATGGTGAAAGCCAAAGATAAATACGACAAATCAGCTCTGGATTTTTATCATATCAATCTTTGTAAAACAGGTAATTCATTTATTTCTCACATTACCTGTGGTAACAATTAAAGATAAGATGAATATGTGTGTGTACCTGTGCATCTACATATGTGTTTCTTGGCACGTTTTAAGGTTGTCTTTGAGCTGGATAAAAAGTAATTACAGATAGCATTAGTGAAATATCCAAAATGATGGGCTTATCATTCTGTATTACCTTTATTTCATATTAAGGCAACATGTGTTTAGTTTATGCAGAGGAAGCTATGCATAAGCTAATTTATTATGATAAATTCATAATAGGTTCCCTTACTAATTAGTTTTTTTATTTCCTACATGACTATGCATTTCCACCTCTTCTCCTTTTTCTTTTATGCTAAACCAAACATCTTGTCAGCTACATCAACATGTCTGAAATATCCTCCCATTAAAAAAAAAAAAGAGTATACTCTGTATTCTGTTATTTATTGCCTACTCATCTTCCAACTCTTGGAATTAAAAAGATCCTTGAGATTTACATACAGTGTGTTGACACTCAATACCACTATCAAAGCTTAACTTTGAAAGATCTTTATCATATCATTTCCTCACCCTACCTCTTGAAATTCCAAAAGAAAACTAACTTATGCAAAATCAAACAAGAGAAAACAAGTGATGCTTAGAATTTTTATGGCCTGCAGATTCCTTTACTACTGCCTTATCTTTTAGTAACCGTTGGCTTGATGTTGTGTGCCTAAAAGGACCTGAAGTATATACATTTGTATCTTGATTCATCAGTGTGAAATTAAAATAAATGCACCTGTAGGTACTGTTGATCTGCTGCTTCGAATTATTTAGCAGTGCACACACAAAGCTGAAAATTTTCCTTCCCCTCAAACCTCAGTTGTTAGTTGCTACCACAGGGCTGTTATCTCCTGGTCTCTCACACTGTCAGATACGACAACTCACAGAAGAGTTGAATACTGCATACGTGCAGTTCTTGTGGGACCAATATTGTGTTTCCTGCCTCTCACACCAGTGAGAACTGTGATCTGATAGTCTGATGGAGACTTGGTAGCTTTCTATACCTCCTTTTACAATATTGCAATTGATTAGATTCTGTGCAAAAGAGCTGGGAAACACAACTATCAATTTTAACAAAGCTACACACAATTTATATTAATGACAGATGAATCAGGACTTTTGGAACCAAAAGTAGAGAGGTTTGAATGTGCTTCTTGAAACAAGGAGGACATAGAAATTAGGACAGGGGATGCAGAGACCGACTTTAACTAGCCCACTCAGACATAAAGGGCATCCATCTGCCTTAAATGGGCAGGTGCATTTGGAAGATGGTGAAGGATGTAAAATTATTGTGGGATGCCAGAGAAATAACTTCTGGTAGCCCTTAAACTTCAAGCAAGAATACCCAACTGCGGAGTTTCTGGGCTGTGAAGAAGCAAACAGTAGAGTGAATGATAAACATTGTGAGACCTGCTCTTCCATCCTTGGCATATCCAGCAGCGCAATATTGGCATCTAATAACAGAGATAGTTGTCTACTGTTTTGGTTCAGAAAGTTTAAAAAGTGAGCAAACAAAAAAGTCACTGGGCACTGTTAGTTTAATGATGAGGAGAGTGAGCTACTCAAACCTGATGTCAAATTTATCAAGGAGAACCAGGTCCAGATGGTGGACCACAATGCAAGCAAACCAAATACACTCTTGGCAGCAGTTACTGAGAAAATACGAATGCGCTAGAAGCTGACTAAACAAATCAAGAACCTGAAATCTGGCACTGAGGTCAGCTACATCAGCTTTCCTGTTGGAGCCAGAGGAAAATGGTACTCAGCCAATCAAGCACTGCTAGCTGCACTGGTCCCTTGGACAACAGACGAGATAGGGTTGCCAAGTTTTAGTAGGTAAGTCCCACTCTTCTCCGTCAACATCCTGAATATCTTCTCAAGCATAGGACAGACAGGTGGCCAAAGCTCTATCGTGGCCAAAGACTAGCTCATAGGCATCTCGCATTTCATGATGTCACCAGGAGACCTGGACTGGCTTGGATAGGACACGCAAAAGAGGCTCTGTTTTGAGGGGTTTAGCAAGAGTAGTTTCTGAAAGAAGCTTTGTCAGTCTCATATTTTGTTGTTCCTGAGAAATGCCTTCCTGTAAGTGGATTACTTAAATCCCAATCCCACTTGAGGCCTTTGAGTATTTCTGTAATTAATGAGGAAACTCCAGAGAAAAGACTAGTTCATTCACATGTCATGCCTGCATCAGATCACAGCTTTATCTACTAAATTTTTATGTATGTTATCCAGTAATTTAGCAAAGTATCACCCAGGAGATATCGGTTTGCATATTTCTGTTACCCTTCTGTTCAACTGACTTTCATAATTCCATGTTCTCCATTACAAAATTACTTCTTCTTTGGCAGTTTTCCACAATGCAAAATAATCTGTATAGGCAAAAGGTAATAGCAGTACCAGCCAGGCAGCTGAAATTAAGTTGCCTTTGTTACAGTGCCCTAACATAAACTGAGGCAATGCAATAGCATTCGGTCCACTGTTCAGTCCCCTTGCAACAGTCCTGTGTTGCAGGAACTACCACATGGAACTTCTTTAAAACTATCATTTAGACTTCTTTCTAGAGAAATTCAGCTATTTTTATATATATTTTGTAAACATACATCATTTTCTGTCTATAAATATGTTACAATAACTAATCTAAAATTCACCATTCATATGGTAACATGTTTAGTATAGAGTATCAAAATAAGAATTACATGTCCAATAGAAGACACTTACTTAGAAAGACAAATTCTGTTATCTGAAACATACATAATACCTTATAGCAATCAGTTTTACAAGGTCAAACAAACCCTAATTTGACAGGTAGCCTTAATTTCAAGCATTGAGCAGAAGGGATACTATTTTTCTATATCTGTTTATAAATGTTCTGGAATTAATTCTAAATTTTGCTTCACTTCTTAAATAGTCTTTAGACTCTATCATATTAGAAGCCCTAAATACCCTATTAAAAGAAGTTGGGCACTTACAGAGAATCACATTGTACTCTTAGTCACAACCTTACAATGAAATACACTGAAATCCCATATTCATTTCTAAGTTAAAAACCAAAAAGTCTACTTCTTATTCACACTTTTACAGCAAATCTGTTTTATAAAAATCTTCTAAGATCTAGTATTACAAAATGTCAAAAACAGTTCCTTGTGCCTCACAAGTATTCTCTCAATCCCTCCACATTTGCTGTATACTTCAAGCAGTTCTAAGCCAAGAGCTAATGACTAACTAATAATGAATTCATAATTATTTGCTACTCATCAGAATAATTTTTTTAAGTGTAAAAAATTTCTCCAGTACTTAGATGGCCATGCAAACTATTTTACCACAGCTGGCCGAGAAGTACATTTTTGTGGTTTTGCAAGCTGATTCCTTTTTGTGGAAGTTTTCAAGAAAACAAGCAAAATGAGATCCCAGACATCTGAATCACCAGACGTTCAAAAAAAAAATAAAATTATACATATGTTTGTGACTTCCTAAAGCAAAACTATGAAATGCCAATGCGCATTTTGTGCATGCAGTTGGGAGTACTCCATTCCTGTGCCCATCTAGCTGGTAGCAACAGGCAAAGAATTTATTTCAGAGTCTAGTTCTCCATTTCAGCACAACTGGAAGACAGTTTTTTAAGCAGAACAGTAATTTAAAAAAAACATGTCTTCTCCTTCATCTCTGGACTAGGGACACTGACCTTAGAAATATCTGAAATTCTTCCACTGCCTGTAAACAAAAATGGACTGCAGGCAGTCATGATCATATGTCACTCTTACAAAACATTCTTACTCGTTGGCTACTTTTTGGAAAGTTATTTGCTGCTAATCAAGTGACAAGTTCTGCTTATAATAATGGTGATGACATCAGACCTGTAGAAGAGAAGATTAGTATGGGGAGTCTAAATATATAAACTAGAAGGTCATGGGACACATCCAACATCAATTGAAGTCAATGGCCTCCATTCACTTCAATGAAAAATGGACTGATCCATGTAGGATGAAGAGATTTTTATATATATATTTATTTTCCCTATAGTCAGTAACATTGGCTTGGAGCCTAAGATTTTTTAAGGTGACCTGGATCTTTGATTTGTCTGACAAGAAAAGGTGATTGTCCCTATTTTTATTTTTAGGTGGCCACATACAGCCAGTCACATTCACTATTTTCCAAAGTGGGACTTGCCCTGTGGAGGTAATGGCCAAGAATTTTCCCAAACAGCAGGCTGGGGGCTCTAACTACACATTTCTTTTGCCATTTGGTAGTGTTTACAAAGAAGCTGGGCAAGAGGCCAATTCTCATTTTAAGCCTCAGGTTGGACACAATGGCCGGTCAATGTACCGAGGGGTATAAAGCATAGGTCAGCAGCTTTCCTGTCAGGCAGCAAATAACTAAATTTCACTTGTCTGAAATAGGATTTTAGTTGTCCAGGGCTGCAGGACAAAAGGACTGTTCTCATCCTGACAGCTGGAATGGATGATTTGTGAAATGTATTTTTAGAAGTCTTATTTGCCTACATGTATGCCTGCATTGTCAAACGTTCAGACAGCAAGAGCGAGTTAGGCTACAAGCCACCAGGACAGTGACATAGTGTACAAACTGTATAACATAGCTAGATCTAAACTTGCATTTTCATTACTTCTGACCCTCCAACTGCAAATGCACAGTCCAAATATTAATGCAACACTACCGCTGTTCTTCCTGTACTTCGACATGCTACATACTACAGCTTTCACAGTAATTAGTAACCACAAAGGGAAAACCACTGCTGATATAACAGGACATTGGTGATCAAGTCTATTTTCCAAAATCATG
The DNA here is from genome assembly GCA_025331215.1 of Actenoides lindsayi. Lineage (NCBI taxonomy): Eukaryota > Metazoa > Chordata > Aves > Coraciiformes > Alcedinidae > Actenoides > Actenoides lindsayi. The sequence goes on along the minus strand of WTSP01005333.1, from coordinate 3,450 downwards.
TTGGTTTTCCCTGCATTTCCTTTTCCTAAACATATCTCTTATCTGATTAACAGAAACAACAACCTCTCGTAAATTAGCTTTTTCCTTTAACAAAACAACGCACTCTTGAATGATTTTATTACTAACATCCTCCTAATCTTATCCTACACCTTGCTGATACGCATATCCTTATTAACATTTCCACATGGTTATTGTGCCAGGGCTGCTTTTTTTCTGAGCTAATGATTTCTTCCTCCTCCAGCCCATGACATCAGACTGCACTCATAATACATTCCAAAGCTGGTTTCCTCTTTCTCTAAACAACATTGTTACAGTTTTTGTTTGAACAGTGCACTGGTTTCCTTCCCTTCCCATTCAATGGAGGTCTTGGAAAGCACTTTGCAACCATACACAACAGCAATAGGAAAATCATGAGAATAACTGCATATATCTATTCTATGCTGGTTTACTAAATAGCTACTCATACTACCATCTTTCGCAGTATTTCGAATTTACAAAATAAATAGAATATTCAGTGTAAATGTAGCATTGTAAGCATTCAGGAAAGTATTTTTAATGTATGATGTCACAATAGATATCTGCACTACATATTTTCTAGTCCTTAAGAGTTTCCTCTTTATTCTGCATTGATTATTATGCATTTCTGCTGAATTGAATGTTTTCATACTCTATACTTATTAAGTAGTGTGAACTTCCTATTCATTTCTCAGTCTGTCTTAAATTCTCACCATCTGGTTAAGACGCATTAGCTTTAAGGCTAGGATTTCTTACAGTCTTCTGTGCCTTTATGCTCTTAATCTATAAACTTCATCTGTAATAAATTTCAAATTAAATGTCTGATCTTTAGAAACAGTTATGTGTTAGAAGTTGTTATACAGCACTGTAAAAAAACCTATAATAATATGTAAATAAATCTAGCAACTCAAAATAAAAACTACGCTTATTGTGTATAACTCCACTGTTAGATTGCACAGACCCAAATTCTGTGCAGATCCACTGAATACAATTAAATCACTAGGATAACAAAACACGAAGCAGATTTGGACCCCTGCCTATAGTGTGAAATAACAGGTTCATGAACTGTATTAAACCGTAAGACTAGGTCTGCAGAACAAATTTCTGCCTGTGAATACAGGATGCTTTAGGCAGCGTGGCTCATGTAGTTTTGGGACCTGTTGGTAAAACACTTAGCACTCTTGGGAAAAGTTCTGGTGAACGGCCATTGCCAGATAGTCATCAGGGCAGGTGACTGCAGTGATCCCGTAAGCACTGTATCATGCTCTTCATGTGACCAAGACCTGCAAGGTACGTGGCTTAGAGAGCAGAAAGGTTTCTGGAGAGCAGAACAGTTCACAGGCGGGAAATGTCAATAGCTCACCACAGATTCTATAGTTCTTTTTGGACACGCCAAGACTGGACATGTAACAAGACTCAAGTGAGTGGTAATGTTTGCCTTAATAACTCCTGATTGTTTGCTTCTTCCTACACCAATCCCCGGCACAGGTGATGGGACACAACCTCACTACAAGAGTAACGCCTGAGCTCCTAGAGAGCTGACTGCAGCTAAAAAGCTCCAGGCTGCCCACCCTGCTTCCCCAGGACAGGAAATAGAAGTAACCCTAAAAATACATGTCTGTTTGTGTGTGTTAATTCCTCCATTCCTTAAAGAAACCCCAAACACAAAACCAAAAAACAGGAGGCATTTTGTGGACTTTTTTGGATTACTTTTAAGGTGTAGTCTCAGTATCTGGGCTGGGAGGAAGGAAAATCCATCCCAGTGTTTTCTCTTTTCCTTCCTCATCTGTTCCTCCCAACTTGCTTTACACTCAGTTTTTCCACTTCACACCTAGACTTCCTTCCAATCAAAAACTTGTGGAAACCTCATCCGTCTTTTTTAAAAACAATGTTTCATTTACCACTTAGTTAAAAGCAGACAAAAAAAAAAAAAAAAAGAAATAAGAAAAAAGGTACCTTCTCCAGGCTTTTACTGCACTCTTCCAGTACAAAGAATACTCCAACCCCCTCTCGCAAAGGAGCCAACAATACGACAGCCTTCTGTTCTCTTGCACGCTTTCCAAGTATTTCCCAGGTATCTTAATTTGAGGACTAAATTTACTAGGAAGAGACACGCTTACTAGACATGCAAGGATCGGAAAAGTTTGGAGGGAATGCACTGATGAGAAGCCCAGTCTGCCAGCAACCATCTGTTACGGAGAAGAAAACAAAGCCGCAGATTGCTCCTAGGCAGCTCCCCACAGACACAACTTCAGAACTATTTCTAGCTTGTGGCTAGAAGGTGTCCGATAAATTGACAATTTCACTTCTTCCCACAGAGTTTTCTGATTAGCAGCACTGGAACTGGTGGAGATTACTGTTATGTTCACTTTATTAGTATCATGTCCAAATGTGTGGGTTTGGTATTTTTTTTTTATTGGGTTTTTTTTTAGAGCCAGATCATCGGGTGCTTAGCCATGTGAACAACATTTTTGCTTATATATATTCAAGAATTTTAAAATACTCTCTTACTATTATGCTACCTTATTTTCTCACTTGTGTCAGACATTTCTGTACATTATTAAATGCTTGCTCCATTTAAAATGTAATATTCCAAATCAGCCTTGGAAATGAAAAACAATCACTTTCTACTATGAAAGACAGGATTAACAGAAGACTATTTCTATGGAAATAGCAAACTTTTCTGTACAAAATCTGCATTAAGCCCAAGAAAAAACAAGCCAGTTTAAACTCACACAGCAAAGCCATCACAGACCAGGCCCGTTTCTGAACAACTCCTAAAGCACTACGACAATTACGTCCAAAGGATCAATTTGAGATCATTTTTGTGCATTTTACCTAATTCCCAAACAAATCCATTTATCAGCAGCGTTGAATTCTGCAGCTTCTCCCGGTGGCAATTCTGAACCGAAGAGCAACACAGTACTTTGTGGGCACCACTGGCCACCTCCATCACCAATTCCTCTACTGAGGAAGGACACCGCACCTGACTGCAGAACAACAGAATGAGACACCTCATTATTTTAAGCGCATATAAAATATTCACTCTCTCCCCCTCCCCCTTCTCCCCTTTTCTTCTGCTCGGCTGTCCTTCACCCCTCTTCGCCTGCACCCCTCGCAGCTGGGGCCCGTCCCGGGCGGTCCATGGCAATCCCTCGCTTGGACAACCTCGCCGCCCCCCAACCCGCCTCACCTCACCCCCCATGCCCCCGGCGGTGCCCTCACCCTAGGGAACCCCGCTGCCTCCACTGCCCGCCTCCGCCCGCCGCCCCCTGCCCTTCCCTCACCCCTCAGCCGGCAGCCTCCCGCCCTCCCCCGCCTTCCCCACACCCTCCCTTTTCCCCTGCCCCCCCCACCCCCCCCCTCCCGCCGCCACACCCCCCTCTCCCCCCCACAACCTCCCTGATCCCGACTACCCCACACCCCCCTGCCTGC
>WTSP01005332.1:136404-205199 GCA_025331215.1 Actenoides lindsayi | reverse complement strand
AAAATAATACAGGAAAAAAAAGAAAACAGTGACCCGAGCCCCCTGCCCACCACCCCCAAGCACGAGGTATTTTCACAGAACAAATTCTTTTATTATTGAAAAAATCTACAACAATTGGGTATTCTTGAGCTCTCCTACATCCTTCCTGGGTCTTAGGGATTTATATAGCTTTTGGCTACTTGCTTGATGATGTGTCAAGTTGTGTCAAGGTAGTAGGGTGTGTTGTGCAACTTGTCTTGGCAATGTGCAGAATTTTCAAGGCCATTCTGGCATAAGGGTTTTTCCTGGGTTGTCTGTGATTGCAAAGGGCTGAACTTGGTGACCAGGGTGACCCCTTCCGTGCTCTTGGGTAGTTCATTTGTTTGTTTTGATACAGTTCCTTGAAAAAGATTGGAAGTCCTGGGACTTTGTCATTTCAGAGAATGTCCTGCTTTCAGTTAGGGTGGAACTGTTGAGTGATGTTACATCTCAGTTATGTCTCTTGAGCTGACAGAAAATACTGTTATAGTCTTGCAGTCCTTTGGGCCTGTACTAGTACTTTATCTTTGCTTAAACCACTCCATTAAGAGTACATATACTTTTTGGTTGAAGAATTCCTATGGTGGTGAAGAGATACTACTTTGGAACTTAGTAGAATAAATGTAGTATTAATAGTAATATAAGGTGAACCATATTAAATATATTATTAAACATGTTGTTTCTTTGTAATACAGCCTTGCCCAGAGAGTCAAATGTGATGAATCCTCCACAGATAAGTGAGAGGCTCTTCTAGCTTCAAGGAATTTGGTGAAAAAAATGAAGAGAGTGATAGTTTTTTTCCTGTTTATAATGTCTTGTAAAAGTAATCTTAAGGCATTAGGGCCAATGGAGAACTTAGACTGCCCTGTAATTGAACCCTGGAAGTCAAAGTCCCAGAGGTGCAACCATTCAGTCCCCATGGCAAACAGATTGTTAATGCAAAGGTGAAAGTTTTTAAAACACTAAGGGTTGCCTTGATTCTCTCGTACTAAGTAAATATTTATATAGACATGAGCTAAGACTCAGTCTTCTATAGTCTGATCCTCTTAAGTACTACAGGAAACTTAACATTTATCAAAACACTACATACTTTAATCCTCCAAGCTCCTTCATGATTTGGATATTACTGTCTCTGCATTATTAGTAGGGAAACTGAACAATAACATAAACATGGTATCAGAGCAAGTCAGAGACCAATCCAGGATTACAGCTCTAGAGTTCTTGACTTCTAACCCTGTATTAGCTCTGGTAATTCTACTTGACTCCACAATAATAGCTTGGTATTCACTGAGGGTAAAGGTGGAAACAATAAAATAAATACTTGGTTCAACTAGTCCTCAGTTCAACTAACATAAGATGATATCAGCCACCCACTTTATCGTGCCTTTCCTAGTCTGGCTTTAAATTTCACACATAGCTGAACCTTACTATTTCCCTTAAAATATTTTAGAGCAAAAGAAGGCTTTTTTTGGTATCCAGCCAGTGCTTTCTTTCCCTGTTTGATGATGTTATGCTTGCTTACAGTTCTGGTCACGTGCCAAATACTGTCCAAACTTCAATCTTTCAAATACTTCCTACTCTCTCTTCAGCCTTTTCTTTCTTTTACAGTACTCATCTGCCTGCCTCATTTCTTCAAACTCTACCTTTTGAGGTTCGTCTTTGCTTTCCTTAAAATTTCCCATGATCAGTTGAAATTATATACTATTCATCTTTGCAAAAAAATGAAAGCAGATGTATTTTTTCAACAGGCCAAGATAAGGGTATTATCTTTAATATGCCTGAAAGTCCAAAAATCACATTGGTCTGTTTTTTTGTTATATCTCATTGCAAATTCATGTTATGAGAGAGCACTGGGTAAATTACAATGCAGTAGATACAGAAGTCAAGGAAGAATTTCAGGGTAACTTAACCTCTCTGCTTTTTTTTTTCACGTATTCTTAGGGTTGCTGCAAGATTCAGTATAAAAGTAATTTAAATAAGTTTCTTACTGTATACTCAAAGGAATTGTTTAGATGGGAAGAAAAGCAGGTATCAACTCTGCTTCATGAACATTTCAGTTTAAGGAGAAGGTGGAAAAGGAGACAAAGCACATCAGGAAGGAACAAATGAAACCAGGGAAAAGGAGAAGACATTTGATTTCTTTAGTATTTTATCTTTTCTCTGACTTACTGATTCCTAATCTTGTACAGGACTTCCTGTCTTGAATTTTCTGATATATGGGCTGAGCTTTAAAAAAAATAGCGAACAGAGGCGTTTGATTTATCGATATATATCCGTGTACCTGAATGCAACCCTAATGTTCCCGTTTTAAGCTGTCAGCTTGTTCTACTGTTAAAACGGCGTTTCACATTGCGTCCTAAAATCTCCGTGTATCACAGAGCTTTGCTGAAGACTGACACTGCTGTGGATTGTGTTCCTGTATTCTAGGGGAATTAATTTTGCCTAAAAGCCCACACTTCAGTTATTCTTGAGACAGGACTGTAACCTTATAGGCAAAATGCTGATTTTGTAAAAAGGAAAAGAACCTGACAGTCAGCTTTGCTACAGTATGTTGAACATGCATATTTAATGTCACTCTGAAGCATAGATTAGAAAATTGTCTGTATACTTCATAAGTGTTAGTAGAAATTGATTAAAGCAATTGATTGTACCCTGTGCAAGGAAGTATTTATGGTCATTACATTAATGCCAAAAAGCACCTGTCAGCTTCAGAAAGGGCATCTGCTGATTTGTTGACAGGCAATTTCAAGTTCTCTTTTTAGAGAAACCCATGTTAAGGGCTTCCTTGAACTAGATGATCTTTAACAGATAGTTTCTTTTTTCCATATTCTGAAATGTAATTTTAGATACATCATGTGGGGTTTTCTTGATTCGTTTAAAATCCATGCTGAGAGATGCTGAAATGATCATTCTGTGTAGTGATGTCTGTTATGCTGTCCCTTCCTATCCGTGAATGCATTTATGCTCTCAGCTGACTGCCGAAGCTACATTTACATGTGCCTTCCTACTCACAATGTATTCCCTTATATCTGCTTTGTTTAAAAGAAAATAGTCTTAAAATGTGTTTAGTGGGACCTGCTAAATTCTGTGTTGGATCATTGAGCAGAGAACTTCAGTATTTTAGTGTTAAACAGTTTCCCTCTTCTGGGGTTGCTGTGAGATCTGTGGAATTATAGCAGTTTGATATAGAAAGAGGAAAGGGAAATAAATCCCTCTCCAGAGCGAGACTGACTACAGAACTGAGGATGGAACTGCAGGAACTGGACACAGGGGTGAGAAGAAGTCTCTTAACCTAAATGCAGTGTTGCTCCCCTGAATTAGTCTTGTGTACGTTGGCCTTCTCATGGCCCCTCCTTAAATGTCTAAAACAGCCTGGTTTTAGACTGTATTGCAGTATTAGTTGTTCAGTGGCCAGGCTTGCTTTGTCACTTAGAAAAATAGATGAGGCACGTTTTGGATAATGATGTTCTGTGTTGAGGTGGAGTGTGTCCCTGCCTCTAGATGATTCAGACATTTGTTATGTTTTCTAACTTCCTGCTTCTGTGTCTTCTGGGCTATGGGTAGTACAGATTGCTTTTGTTTTATAGTCTTAGCTAATGCGTTTGCAAATTGCAATGAAAGAATCTCAGAAAATTACGCTATACATCAGCTGAGACAGAACAAATGGCTTTTCCCTTCAAATTGCTCCAGTGTGCTATTTGAGTGCAAATCAGTAGTTTTTATGAAGTGGCTAAAGTTTGGTCTGAATAAGCTATATTTCAGAGACTATAATAAGCAAAAATTAAACAGGTTTCCTCAAGATGGATAGGAAGATTAAATTAAAGGGTGGTTTACGTTAACATTTGGCTCTACAAAGAGAGAGAAATATTGCTGTGTGGAAGACTTAGCTTCATTAGCAATAGTAGCCCAATTAAAATATTTGCTGTATGGGGTTTTTAGGGACTTCAAATAGACCTTTCTTGAATTTTCCTTGATTCAGAGATGCTAACTTTAAATGTGATACATGAGATGGTAATTACAAGGTAATTATTTGATTTTCGCTAAATAGACATTTCCATTAGATTCCTTCTGGCAATATCTAGCTGAGGAAGTTGATTTTATAGGCAAATACAATATCAGGATGTCTTTCTTCACTCGGCTATGTAAGGAACAATAACTATAACTACCTCTTTTTATGTTCCTAGCCATCTGTACTTTGACACTCTGCAATGTCTAAAGTGCTACTTTTTGATTAGGCTATCAGATTTGCTGAATGTGGACTTGATGCTTCCCTTTTTTCCTTTCATATAGACTTCCAAACCCACCACTTGTCTTTTATCCTGCTTTTTGTAATAATATCTTTGCATGTAATCTGCAAGGATTGGCTGTTAAGCTCTTCTGTCACAGCCCAGGGTGACACCTGTGATTAAAAGGTCTACCTGAATTCCCCAGTCTGGGTTTTTCCTTGTAGTTTCAGGATGAAAAAAGTCATGATGCTTCAAAGTTTCATCTCTAGGGCTGCAAAATCAGGTTCATTTGTCAGGCATGTGCACATACTGTGTGAAGAAATGTTTTAAGACACTGAAATGATATCTGTAGATGATGTTACACAGTTATGAAGTTAGACCCAAATCCCAGCAGCAGTAGACTAGTTAAAACTTTTACTGTGCTTCCATATGCTTGGAGTTGAAATTTACTTCAGATAACATCTGTACCCGATTTGTTGGCCAAGAAAGGAAGCCAAGGTGGCCAGGTATGCACTTCTAACTGTGGAAAGTAGCATGACTCAGCCACACTACATGGAGACATCACCTGCACTTGGTTTAAGACCTCTGATGACTTAATTCTCTGCCTTGCACAGCCAGCCGGGCTGATGACCATCTATCTCAGGGGTATAAGACATTTCTACTGAACTGGACAGCTGCTGCTGAGTTGGCTTTACAGCTTCTGAGAATGAAGGTAGCAATTGCAACCATGGCCACTTACCCACACAGTGCTTTTCACAGGTTGTTGTCATTTGTCACTCAAGGTTCACTCTTGTCATTTATGTTATATGTTTCTTCAGCAAGTTGTAGCCTGACTGTAAACTTCAGTTTGCATTGCTCTTGGCATTCCTGTATTTTATACCCAGAGAATGCTTCTGCCTACTATTTTTTGTTTGGTTTCTTTGTTGGGGTCTGTGTGATTGCTCCTCTGTATCTCAGCAAAAGGAAAAACACTGAAGAACCAGAAAGATCTACTGACTGGTCATCTCATTACTTGTGTTTGAGGACTGGTGACACCGATCAGCATATCTCCTTTTACGTCTGTAATGGCACTGTGCACTGCCCCTTCCAGGAGACACTGCTGTCTGCTACAATTACAGCTGCTGAAAAAATTATGTTCTGGACAGTACTAAATAAGAGAGACACTTGACAGTGTCAGGAGTATACTGTGACAAATGCAACAAATGTGAATATAACAGACAATTTTACAAAAAAACCTTGTCTGTTCAGTTCTCTACTTTTCAGCATCTTCTCCACAAATCCCATTACTTTCCTGCTAATCTATTTTACTTTGTTTCCTTAGATCTTTGTACCATAGAACCGTGACTTAGCAAAATGCAATTTTTAACAATTGTTCAAGGTTTTTTTGACTAACTGTAAGGAAGGCTAATAATCTAATATGCTGAGGAGGACAAAGAACATAGTAAAAGATTAATTCATATGTTCGAACAGACTTTGTGATGTTTATACCATAGACGCACAGTAGCAGTATATTTTCTGACGAATGTATCAAAGAAAGAAATAGCACAGATAATTTTTTAATGTAAAAAAAAAATGGAAGGCTGCAAAGATTTTTGGATTTATAACTAATTGCTCATGATGTTGTCATCCTCATTGTCTAGCCATAAGGTTGTAAAGTATTTTCACTCATGATAGTATAACTGCTTGCTATTTTTATATGATATAGTTAATTTAAGAATTTTAATTTAGAGTGATTAGAAGTGTTTTTTTGGGAAATGAATTATTAAAGTGTTATATGTTGTGACTGGAAAGAAATCTTTAAAATCTTCAAGTATACTTACTTTATTTAGTGAGCCTATTACTAATAAAATCTAGTATCAGTACATCAGTACAGATCATCTCTTTCCAGTTTGGTTATTCATTTTGAGTTTTTCATTCTTTGCTGCTGCTGACCACAGAAAGGTACAATGTATCATCTCTTCTCATAAAGAAAAATCCTCATTTAAGTTGATGACATTTCATTCTGTTATTAGTTTGTTATGTGGTTCAGCAAAAGAAAAACCAGCTGTGACCAGGAGACTAGTGAAATTTCACATGAAAACTTAAAACAGTAGTCTTGGGATACAAAGCCACCGGGTAAAAGTTAAAAAAGGGGGAAAGGGAGCAGAGAGCAGTTGGTGTAGAACAAGGGATGTTGCATGGTGAACGCAGAGCGAGCAACATTAAAATGACTGTGAGAGATCATGGATAGCAGCTTTGGAAACTGATGTACCTGTTCTTACGGGATTTATTTTGCTGCTTCCCAGAAGCCTGACCAGAATGTGGGCCATTACTTCTTGGATTAGTAAAGAAAAGGGTAGGCACTAACTCATTTTTGGTTGTATTTAGACTTTCATATTTCTTATTAATAATTTTTGTAGAATTAAAATAGCAGCATGAATCAAGCTTACAGTATATAAGAGAAAAATATGGGCTGATGTTGTACCAAAGGTGAATTATCCTCTTTTAGTGTACATATCCAGGTGAACCTTAGAATAAATCTGTTTAGGATTTTCTTCTACTCAAAAGTTATCTTTGAAGGCATACGTTTAAATGGCCAGCAAATACTGAAGTTGTTGCCACTGCAAGTTTCTTTAGGGTAATATAGAAAGGTTATTAGTACAAATCCATAGTTTCCATTGCTTATTCTGCTGAGGTGCTGATACTCAGTATCAGGTTTTATGGGTGATTTGCTTGCCCACATTAGTACATTTTTGCAAAGTTGAATTGAGAAATAAATTTAAAAACCCTCACACCAAACTTCCAGAACAAAAAGACCAGCAGCATTACATAATGTGTAATCACTTCCTGCAGTGGATATTGCAGCAAGTTCTTTCAGCCTGTGATAAAAGCAATTAGATTTTAAATCTCTAAACACTGGAATGCAGCCGAGTATGTATCAAAGGCACTGAAGTTCTTCAAAATGCTTGCAGTTAGATGGCTTGTGTTAGTTCCATTAAATACATCAGCTATTAATGCAAAGATCTATGTTATCTTTCTAGGAAGGATTTGGGAGACTGATTAAAAAGCTTCACTATGCTCTTGGTCTTTAGCTGAAACAAGCAATTTAAATATGACTTCTGAAACCAGTTTTGTGAAGAACTTATTTTCTTATCATTTCATATAATCCAAGAAATATAGTCTAAATAGTGTTATGAAGCAACTTGTGGAGAACTGAATTTCATTTTTCTAATATGACTCAGAAAATAATGGTAGCTCTATATCTTTTTGTCTAGGAAAGCCTGAAAATGTTTGGAATTAAATTTGATGAAATGACATGTCAGGTGCTTCAGCTGAAGCCTTGAAAACTTTCACTTAGGAAAACGAAGCTGAACTTTGATGTAGAAAGTTTTTAGGGCTTTTCATTACTAACAAATGTTAGTAGTGTTCTCATGTGTTCATATTTGGAAATGGAAAAACGTAGGCTTCATATAAAGTTTGAAAGTTCCACTGTTTCCTAAGAAAATGACTGAGACATACGCAGCAATCACAAAGCAGAAATTACAAGCTATGCACCATGAAGATTCTTCCTGTAGCAGCTCCACAGTTACTACATGACAGATGCAGCAAAGTGGTTGAAGTGTCACTGTATTGTGTGAACACATCCAACTTGTCTACTTTAATGGTCTGTCATATTCAAAGATTTCCTGTGAGTCTGTGCCACATTTGGTGTACATCCACATCCGTAGCACATCTGACATCCAATTTATACATCAGAAGTACAATAGTTTCACTGTGAAATGGGTGTCAGTATAGAAAGAGCCATATATTGTCATGCACAGATACTATGGGGAATGCTAGGGCTGCTCAAAATTCTGATAATCCTTTGGCATTTCTTCTTATGGCCAATAATTGTCATAAGAACAGAAGCTGAAGATGATTCAGATACCGATTTGTAACTCTGCTGTCACTGGCTGTATTATCATCATTAATAGGTTTTCTTTCATGAAAAAAAGAATCTTTTAGTGCCCACTGATTCATATGATTTTTTAGTGATCATGAAGTTATGATGTTGACCAAAGTGTGGTTGATTGAAATACCAGAGTGGATGGCTCTTTTAACATCAAGCCAAGTGTGAGGATAAAGCAGAAGCTGGAAAAGGTGGTTAATGAGCAACAGGAAATCTGGGTCCACCAAGACTGAGAACCAAAGAGGGCAGCAAGCCATGTACTGGGCAATGCTAGGAGGAGAAATGGAAGCTGAGAATGTAAGTAGTATCATGCAACTGGTAGAGAGATGCAGGGGCACTTAAGCCAGTAGCACTTACTGAGTGTTAGTAGCTACTCTTTAGCCTGCGTCTGTGTTGTGTGTGGCAGAAACAAAGTACACTAGATTGAGGTGGGGAGTATAAGCAAGAGAGAACTAGACAGCTTCCTGTGAAAAAAGGACCACAGAGCTTCTTCTGGAGCTGAAACCCTTGGTTCTTTAATCTGCTAGGAACTGAAATTTTGAGGAAACTGAGTGAGCAGCATCTTTAAACATTAGGTGATGGTGACTAAATACAAGCGAACAGAGGCCCAAAAAAGCAGCTTCATTGCTGGTATTGTAAAAGGTATTCCCAGAGAAAAATTCTGCAATAAGCAGAGTCCTTCACTCAGTGGAAAAATGGCTAAAGCTGAAAACTGTGTTCCACTTTAACTACATGGGTCACAGGGTGGGGATGGTTGACCCACAGACTGAATGAGCAGAGAAGGCATGGTCTAGATACCATTTTTACCACTAGTGGCCACAGTGACACTGCATGTGTGTTCTGCTAAATTGTAGGCTGAAATATTTAACTATTGTATGTCAAGATCTAAAATAAAGCTTGCAAGGTAGTTAATATGTGTAAATTTAAGTGGCTATCCAAATGACTGCTTCCCTATATAGGTACTCTGTCTTTATATCCTGTGCTGAATAAATGCTTCTGTATACAAAAGAAGATGAGAGAATTTCCCCTGCCCCACCAGGTGCACTGCTTGTGGTGCAAGCAGTGTCCTTCCTTTTTCATTTTGTTGCTCTAAATTTCTCATCTTAAAAAATGTCTCTTTGTTTGTCTTTTCTCTTTCTTTTCATGTTTCAATAATTTATTATATGTTTGGTTTTTTTTTTCCCTTTATGAAAACCAGCAGCATGCATCTGTATTTATCCATTTTCACAAACTTACTCCCTGTCCTGTGTTTTCCGCCTATTTTTGAGAGGACAGAGGATCTGGTAACAAGCTCTTACAGGCAGAAGTTTGCCATCTGTCTTCTCTGTACACTGACACCTACTGGCAGGCACACATCTGAGAATTTTTAATATTTCTCTTTAAAAACTCTGGACTGTTGCAGTCCAAAATTGAGAGCTGGTGGGTATATTGTTGTGTGGCATTCACTGTGTTAATTACATTCTGTATACACTCTAGGGGAGGCTTTCCAGAAAAGTGAGTCCATAGAAGCTTAGCTTTCCTACCACTGTTCCCTTATGAGACTTTTAATGAAAATTGCAATGAAGATGACATGTACTTTTCTTTTTGGCCATTTTGTGTATTTGCTAGAGAACTTTTTATTCTGGATTTTGATTTATATAATATCAAAGACTACTGAGCTTCCTTTCATTCATTATTCTGCAACTCACTTTTTTGTGCACTATCATCTTCATTATATGTGTACCTCATTATAAAATAATACATATATTGTTTCTTTACTCTTCTGTTCTCTATCATTTACTGGCAAGGAGACAGGGTGATGAGTGTAAGGGATAGAATGCTGCCATCTAATAATGTATTAGATGACATGGTAACTTAGAGAAGCACTATTTAGAGAGTTTGTTGTTTGTTTTTGGGTGGGTTTTTGTGGAGGTATATTTAAACTTATTTTTGTTATATTACAGGCCTGAATTCGGTCAGTAATGACCTCAATAGTGCCTGTTTTAATGTAATCCCTGCTTGCTGACTGCTGTTCCAAGAATAAAAATTTAAGCCAAAAGATTTAATGAAATCCTTTGGGATTAGTGCTCACTGGGCTGGGGAAATTGCATATCAACCTTTTCTCTGTACTATAACCATACGGTTTGGTATTTGAATAGGAGGGTGTCCAAGAGAGACAACTCTGAGTTCATCAATAATTTACATTTTTGTTAGTTACAGACCTGGTATTTGGGATTCTGTTGCCATAGCAATCCATCTGGGCCTGAACGGATAGTGTTTTAAGTGGTGGTTGTATAGGGATTCACAGTGTGTGCTTTAAATCCCTTCTAAACTAATCCTCAGATCTGTTCTGTGACTTGAGGCTTCAACAAAATCAATGTTACTCACAGTAAAAAGTTTATGATGAGCAAATTAAGCCCATAAAATATTAGAATATGCATATGATTAAGGACTGTAAAGTTCATCATGTTTGACAATTTCTGTTTCAGTATTAATAAATGCCCACAACTCTGTTTTTTTTCAAAATATATTTAAATTGCTGCACATTATGCAACTAGAAATTATCCAGTCTCTGTACTGATTATTAGCTAATTTAAACTTCATAATCGAATGCTAGCCTCATTTTCCCAGATGTCAGTTCTGTGTTTTACAGGATGTCAGTCTATTCATAATACTGTATAACTTCCACTTTCAATTAATCTGATTTTCTCTCTTATTTATAATTCTAAAGCAGAGAGTAAAACTTGAAATTCCCATTTTCATTTATAACACTACTGGAGTTCAGTAAATTCAGTAGGCTAGGCACCAGCTGCTTTTTATATGAAGTTTGGTTTACATTTTCTCGTTTTGCCACTCAAAAATTTAAAATGGTTTATTCAAAACCTCCCAGATATGCCATATAGAGGAATGCCCTCAGTTTTGAAAGATCGATAAGCTCCTCGGCAAACCTGGGATAAGTTTCAGCTCTGTCAAAACCAAACCCCCCCCTTTAACTGATTTCCAGTGCTTTTAGTTCTTCAGAACAAAAATTTTGTCCAGTTCTCTCAAAAGGTCACTAAACCCTAATGAAGTTGTATTAGCAGCTCTTTATTACTCCAGAGTACAGAGGGTCAGTTTGCAAAATTATTCCTCAATGTTTGAAAGAAAAGAAAAATATTCAAATAACATCTGTATGCTGTACTATTTAGCCCATAATCCTAAACAGACAAAAATTGTTTCTTCATGAAGTTTGTAAAATATCACACAGTTCTTCCTAGCTTTAAAAATAGTAACAGAATAGAGTAACTGCAGATGGCCTAAAAGATCTTGAGAAATCTTTATTTGCCATGGAACTTCCCTTTCATCATTTCTGTTGAAGTTCATAATGAATAGTGAAGCATATAATAGAAGGGACTTAATTTTGCCATGATTCTGTGATGCTAGAAACATTCTTTGTCACCTGCGATAAATGTAAATCTACTCTGTTTCTGTATGAGTTAAAACAAGAGTATCCTGAGAAAAACTGCAGAGAATCCTTGCAGTGGAGCAGGATTTCACTTCATGAGCAAGGATATGCCTATGTATTCTTAAATTCAGTGTGGCTTACTGAACTTCCTTTATTTTAGAGGTCTAGTTCTACCCCAGCTTAATGGGACTGTTTCCATACTAGGTTACGACTAAAAGTAACTGGGAACAGAGAGCTTAGAATTCACTAAAAAAGGCTTTGTTGTGATTGCTTTTGCATATCCTTATGACTAACTGAAGTAAAAGTTGCAGATCATTTACATGATTACTTAGCCTAATATTACATGCCCTAAAGTATCTTCTGCAAATACCATTTGTTAAATACAGATTACGCTTCAAAGAGATATTACGAGATGTATTCAGGCATATAAAAATATATTTCTGTTGATATTTCTAATGGTTTCATTAGGAAAAGTCTTCCCTTGCAAATATTATTGAAATGAAAATGGAGCCTTGGAAGATACTAGCAGTATGACAGATGCTATTTGTAGCTCTGGAAATATAGTTGTCACTGCAGGGGATCTCCTGCACTGAAGACCCACAGGAATCCATAACCAAGGGTGAATGAATTAATCTTCCAACACATGTCGTAAAAAATAGCATGTGTTTAATAGTAAGTGATAGAAGCACAGATGAATTTCTCCGTAATTTTTTTTTATATTTCTTTAGAAATGCAAATCTTTCCTGTTTATTTCTCTCTGTATATTTTAGCTCTGCAAATCCTTGCAAAGAGTGCTGCTATTTAGTCTCCTTGATAACTGTTGACTTTTATTGATTTTTTTTTTTACTTATTTATTCCACATCTGCATTATGGTTCTCATATGTTTTGGAAACTCTGTCAGCTTCAAGGGATCAGGAAGGCTGTCTCTCTTTGCACTTAATGAAGCACCACACTTACCCATGGTTTCACTCAAATTTGCTTCTCTAGCACATAACCTGTATTTTTGTTCAGTTATTTCTAATTAATACTCAAGTAAACATCTGTCTTCCCCTTCCCTTTTCTGTCTTTGCAGCAAAAGGATATAGTTAATCTTCTGAAAAGCTCAGTAATAATATGACACAGCTTGACACAGACAGCTTAGAGAAACAGGAAGATTGAGACAGTGTACTGCAGAGCAGGTGTAACTCTTGTGTTTTAATTTCTCTAAGGAACTTAGAGCTACCTCTACTCAAACACAGGATGTACACAGATACCTGAACCAAAACCCTGTCTCTGAACTGCAGGAGAAGGTTGGGATTAGAGCCTTTAATTGAAGCCTGTCCCTGAGTGTGTCTGAATTTCAAATTCAGTTTGGGAGGGCTTGAATGACAGGGAGAGGCAAAGTTTTGGATGAACATGTTCAAGAGGTGTTTGAGTACCACAGTTCAGATTAGGTCTGTCATGGCCTGGATCAGGACATTCTATACAGCTAATAAGGAGCACCAAGCTACGTAAGGCCTGTAAGACTATTGTCAGCTGTGTTAAAAGCTCTGGCAAAGAAATTAGTCAATCCCACAGCTGTGTTTTATGCCAGCATCTGAATTACTCTAAAACCTTTGTAATAAGGGTTTCATGTCATTGTGCAGCTAACTTAACGTTCTTCAAGTGCTCCACAACTGCTCACTGATGTCTAGGACATAACAAAGTAGGTTGTTACACAGAAGAGATAATCCCTACAGTTCAAAAAAGTTTAAAATTTAGTAGCAACATATTATTGAATGGTTCAGACTCTCAGACTATATAGCCCTCAGCTCCAGACAGCTGTTACTTGTTTCCTAACAGGTTTCTTTTGGTAGGCTGATGTGCAAGTGAGTGATTTCTGGGGTATTGTAGATATTGACAGAACTATACAGAAGGCAGGTTGGGTTTTGGGTTTTTGTTTGGTTTTTTTTTTTTAAACTAAAAAAGAAGGGAAAACTGTATTTTTTTAATCAGTTATGTTCTGAATCATTTATTATTTGAGTCATGAAAGATGGTAGTCTAATTAGTGTGAGATGCTGGATAGAATAGTGATTTGTCTTATAAAGACCCAAGTAAGAGTTGATGTGATATAGTTTGACAGTTGTAGATAACAGCAGTTTCATTTTTCTTTGACAAAGTTGATGTAAAATTTAAAATACGTTTGCCTGTCTTGGTAACTGTGCATTTGGCTCCCTTTTTTGACTCCAGCAGAACTAGTCATCTTCGTATTTAAGTGCCTTCACAGCTTGATCCTGCCTGCTCTTTCACGTCAGTGTTGCCCTTATTGCAACCCTTATTGCTCATCAGTCCCAGTTTTCTTCCTTTTCTCATGCAACCTTTATTCATGAAAATAGTAAAAATCTGCAATGCCAGTATGTTCTGTTATTTTCAAATCGTGCCTTAAAACTCACCTCTGTTGTGATGTCTGTAAACTGGCCAAGAAAGGCAAAGCAGCTGGTGTGCTGTGATCAGTGCTTATTATGTTAATTTTCTGCATGAAACAGGGGGAGTGATGCATCAAACACCCCTCTACAGCATGTCCCACTCTTTTCCAGAAGTGGTGTGGGAGGCTGTGGCTGTTGTTGGAGGTACATGTTGTTTCTTCTTTAATTCCTGAATCTAATGGGGTAATCCAGCCAGGATCTAATACAGCATGAGAATTTCCTATGATTGTCGACCTCACAGGTGTGAAAGCCTGTCACGGTCTCTGAGTTTGGGAAAGCTTCAGGTGCCCAGATGCAATGCAGATGCCCAGAATTTGGTATGAGGTTTCAAAAGAGATTTGTCCCCTGAAGCTGTGGATTTCCCATCTCTGCTGCTATTGGAGAACCAAAGACTGGAAATGTTACCTTTTAAGAATGAAAAGGAGTGATGTGGATTTCTCTTCCGGATGCTACCACAAAACCCCAAGGCTTTAAATGTTGGAGTAAGCCAAAACTAAATATGAAAATGGCAGGCTTCTATGGCACAGATGGAACTAGGTAATTAATTTTATGTAGATAACAAATGCATGTATTTGTTTTTCTTACAGAAACGTGGAGTATTGAATAAACAAAGAGAAGAGAGTTAAGCACACAGTCCATATTGTGAACAGTAAGTGACCAGATTACATACTCTGCAGCTAAGCACTATTTGTGCTTCCTTTTTTTTTGGTATTTTTTCTTATTTGCAGTTCTTTTAGTAAGTTCAGTGCAGTGAGCATTCCTGCCTTTTATCCAACTCAGTTTCATTTCACAGGGGCAGACTTTTATTAATCCTATAATCGTTTTAGGTAAGAGGCCCAGATAATCCACACATATATCTTCATCACCTCTTATACTGAAAATATTGCCACCTTCTTCTCAGTAAAAGTGAATTGTAATACTAGAAGGTACCAAGCTAAAAGTAGTATGACACTAACATTTGCTCACACTTGAAATTTTGCAGAAAACCACTTAGGCTTACCAGCGTAATCATATCCTCTTGGGTCAGGACACGAGTAAGAGAGTTTTATGGGTTTGTGTTAACCACTTAATCACTAATTGTTCTGAACTGCTCTGGTCAGAGCTGTGCTGTTCACTGCACAGTATGACCAATCATAATGCATGGCTGCACCAGTCTTTAATAACTACAGCTTTATAAAATATCAAGTAATTAAGACTACTCACTGAGACAAGAAAACGAGCTATGGTTTTCTTGCGAATTATATTATTTGTGTTGCCCTTAGAAAAAAATCTCAGGCTGCTGGTGAAGTACCATTCGTGATACTGTAGAGAACAGACACTGCTTTTGGCTACTGCTAAGCCTAAGTAATATGCCTCAGGAAATGTAGCAGGCTATCTGAGTGTGCTGCTTTACTGGGTACTAAAAGGTGGCAATATCTTTTGAGAACCAGAGCGGGTGAATGTGTGTTAAGACGTTTCAATTAACAGTTCCAACAGTTTCTCTGTGCTAGGTGCTAATAAAGCCTGCCTTTTTGTGGTAGAGGATTGTGGACAGTAAGTAATATACAGAGAAAATGTGCTCTTCAGCACCTTTCTGCTTATAGAATACACATTTTACAGTATATCATGCAGTAGAATTGAAGGAATTTTATTGTCATATATGAAATCTCTATTCATTTAGCCAGACTGGTGTGTGGAACAGACTAGTTTTGGATAGAAATAAATCTTGAATATTTTTTGACAAACAGTAAAAATGAAAACTCTTTGGTGGAAAAGAATATGTATAAACCTCAATAGCCAAAAAGTGGCCAGTATCTCTCTGGGCAATCAAGTTCAGTGATGAATTTTAACATGACATTTAATCAAACAACATGAAAGGAAATGTGTGACATTTCACTGAAGCTGAGGGCAACATAATGCTTGTTTGAAAATCTGTGTGGTTATTTCTACCATTTGCTAAACTGTGCTACCAGTAGGAATTTTTTTGACGTATAACAGATCATACATATGTTTCGGAAGATC
Organism: Actenoides lindsayi; assembly: GCA_025331215.1. Classification (NCBI taxonomy): domain Eukaryota; kingdom Metazoa; phylum Chordata; class Aves; order Coraciiformes; family Alcedinidae; genus Actenoides; species Actenoides lindsayi. The sequence continues at coordinate 189,158 of WTSP01005332.1, read as the reverse complement.
ATTAGAAAAAATACCAGTATCTTTTAAAACTTCTCAAAACTCTTCTTATTTATCTCTTCTTAACTTTCCATTGCTGCTTCTGTCAATCATACTTTCCTTCTGTTTTCTCTTTTTCCCCCCTGTGACTCTTGTGGTTTGTATTCCCTACATGCTATCACACCTCTCTTCACCCTTTATCTTTCCAATCTTTTATCTACACAACTAATCTTCTCCAACTTCATAGTTTCTCCTCACATCTCCCACACAGGGCCATTTTGTCTTTCTCTTAGCAGAGCTGCATTGCTGAATGTTCCCAATCTTTGGGAAATTTTGGGCTTGCTATTTCTAGATACTTTGCAGACACAGAGCATTATTGGTATTGCTGTGTAATAATGAACAAAATAATGCCATATTCTTATATCTAAGGAATTTTTGAAGGGTTGCAACATAGTGTAATATGGGTCAAATCTTGCAATTTTTATTTGAATGTGGAAAGATATGGTAGAACTTCTGAGAGTTATTTAATGCATGGGATGCCTTTAACCAAATCAACTATGCTTTTCCCCCAGTTCTTAACTTTTGGCAGCAGATGACTGATAGTTATATGCATAAATATTAGCAATTCCAAACAATTTTTATAATTCTGCCGATGTATCTATACAAAAAAATCCAGGAGTTGTTATAGACCTGTCTATAGAAAGTAAATTTTACTACTGCAGACACTCAAAGATTTTCTCATTACTTGTATTCCTGTGTCAAGTGGTCAGAAGTCACAGGCAGCTGTTTCAGAGTGATGTGGATTTTATCTGTGTATAGTGAGAAAAGAATTAATCAACTGTTATTGGAACTCCATCACATACAAATTCTCTCTCCCTTTCTGGCAGAATAGGGTGACAGAACCTTTTCATAGTATCCATCAGTTAATGTTATCAGTCATGGTATTATGATTATAAACTACAAATGATCTAACAATGAATATATAATTACAGAAATGAAACTGTAAAGTGGTTATTTAACATTTCTAATGTGTAATTTATTTAACCGTCTCTTTGGAATATACATGTGAAATTAGAATAATAAAACAGAAATAAAATTACATTTATTTCTCATTCATCATCAGTGAGGAGCAATGTTACAAGCTTGATTGTTATATATTCAGCCAGGTGAAGAAGTTCATGTATGCTGCCTTTGGGCCTGCTTCAAACACCCTTAGGAACTGTGTGTTATTCATACACTAAGCAAAAAGTCATACTTCTGGCACCATGGATCTTTGTTCTAAAATACTTTTTTTCTTTTTAACTTGAATTAAAACATAAAATTTAGAATATCCAGAATCCAAAATACTGGATTCCAGGTATAGGAAGAAGATAAAATTAATGTTGTTCTCATTGAGCAAAGAATAAAATAAAAAGTCATAATATGTACTATACTTTATGGGTTTTAATTGTTCTCATCTTTGTTTTAAATGCAAAGTATTTGATTTGATTTTTAAATCAAATTTCATCTACCACATGCTTTGCTTTGTCAAATATTTGATATCTCTGGTGGCTGGTAGTTAATAACACTTTTTTCATTATTCTTGTTTAATAAAAGCAAGTTCAGGCAATGTGACATAAATTAGGAGACAGCACAAATGAAGTGCTAATACTGGAGAATGATGTCCAAACTGTGTTCCGCTGTGAGCAGATGAGGAGAGGCTTGGCCTGATGAAAATTATTGTATGGCTAGTTTGACTACATTATATGTAAAAGAATTGCATTCATGGTAGACTTACCATAAGCTCATGAGCACACAATACTACTGTTGTTTACTCTAATATCTTGAAAGTTACTGTGTTTTACATTTTACTGTTCACCATATTATATCTAGAGATATATAAAGTAGCAGAAATGAAGTAGCTAAATGAAGGGTTCCTTGGTTTTGGAAGGGTCAGTTTTGTAAATGTTGAATTTATGAGCCTTTGAAAAGAAATGAGCCTGTGGTTTCTGAATGTTCTCTACTAATCACAATAATCGTCCCTTATGTTATGATTTCAGTCTTTCATTGCAATATAGTAATCTGGAAGCAACATGGAAGTGCCCTCTTTCCCTGTGCCCAAAGGTTTTGTCATTGCCCATTAAAATTCATGTGCATATACTGGAGGCTTGGATAAAACAGTTCATTTGAGTGTTCACATTACCTGAACTCTTTAATGAGGTCTTCCCCTAAATTAGTTTCACTTTTTGCGGGTTTTTTTCTCCCTTCTCCCACAGGGGAAGCATGAACTTCTGCTAAATTACATAGTAACATTCGAATAGTATAAAGTTTTTTTTTATTTTGTCTCTGCATTGGTTATCATGTTTAGACTATTTAGAGTAGTGTATTCTATGTGACTCATATGCTTACAAAATTCTGTGCCTCAAAACCTCATTTTTCTTTTTTTTTTTCTAAATCCATTTTGTATTACAGACATAGCTTTGCATTTTTTAATATGACATCTCTGACACGGATTTAGATTCTGTACTGCTTTGAGGTATGCTAGTTATGCAACCTGATTTTGCAAAATGGTTCTGTGTTTGTACTTCCCTGGGGCTTCAGTTTAGTTGTCATCTATCATTTTTAGCTTCGTGATTGATTACTCTCTATTATTTAATTTATCTGCTGCAGCTTCTCAGCTTTTTCTTCAATTGGTAAACACATACTTTTCTAGACATGGTTTCAGATTATGTGGTTTCCAAGTGCACCAGAAGTTATGTAATCGTATTTTTCTCAGCTAGAAATGTAACTATTTAAACCATTTAAGGTTTCAATAAATTATTGGGTGATATTTTGTCTGTTACTTGGAAGTTTTTCACTGCAAATCTGTGCTGTGTTTTTCACTTTTCAATGTTATTGTATATATTTATTCAAAAATACAGGTGTATTTAATAACGCCATCTTTATGCACCAAAACCAAGAGATGAGAACCTATTTTAAGTGTAGGAGCCAAATGCATGGGCTGATGCTGCTGCAGGAGACTTTAACCATGTTTGCATTTTAGGTTTCAAAAGCAAAATATTTATTAGCTTAATTTGCTTGTTGGAGTTTCAAAAGCCAGCTTCAATCAGTAGGGTTAACATATGCTTGTTTTCTTGTCTTGTATATGATGTTCCTGTACTGTAATTTACTATTTTTAAACATTACATTGGATATCAACTTGGCTCTGATTTTAAATCAGGCTCTTTCAGAGTAGCATCAAGTTTCCATTTAAAAAATGGATTATTTTTTTTTTGTGCAATAAGTCATACTGTGTATACATTTGGAAGCAGTTTTACACAATTACTGAAGCAACTTCAAGAAGCTACTATAATGAACCACTTCTGTGATCCACATATCAAAGAAGTTTTAATGTCAAAATTTCTTTTCCCCTGCAGTTTTTGTTATGGCTCTAAGTTATATATGTTTTTGAATGGAGAGGCTGATAATTAATTTTGATTTATTTTTTTTTACTTTTCAGTTACCATCTGCATTTAATATTTGTGATTGAAATCTCTCAGTAAGAAGAATTATACTGTGTCATCATAATGCAGCTTTGCTGACGTTGGTAATTGCTATTGTAGTCCTATCTCTAAATACAATCAAACAAAATGGATGGACATCTGCATTGTTGCAGGCTTTTTCGGGGTAGTTTGGTGTTCTTTTTTTCTCTGAGAGTGAGCTTTAATCAGTACTTACCTTTTGTATGTAATTCTCAATCTTTTTGCACAATCCTCTTTTAAAGACTACCAGGTTCGTTTTGGATATGTATCTTGGTAATTCCTGGTAAGTGAATTCCAGCCCACATTTCATTAGAGAATTGGAGACTGCTGGTTCTGTCACTGTTCTTGTAGTGACTTGCGCTTCGATTAGGACCTAAGAGGATAGACTTTCTTGTCAACTCTGTTATTTTGCATTTATGGTACATGAAAGTTAAATTAAATATAACTAATATGATACAAGTGATTACACACATATAAGTTAACTCCCCAGTATGGTGTTCACGATAGCTAAGAAACATTATTTGGCAGTTTTGGATCCTCTCCAAGTATGAGTTTGTTCTTCAATGAGGACTTCTTTTGTTTCTTTCTTTCAAAATTTGGCACTATAGATCTTATTTTGAAGACATACAGCCATCGTAAACATCCCATTTTGACAGCTTTTCTTGTGTGAATGAAACTCATTCAAGTAAGTTGATTCAGAAATGTGAAAAGATGCATCTTAGATCTGTTTACAATCATATCTTTAAATTCCTAGTATATTGACAACATTTATCTCTGAAAATGCAGAGAATCGGAAATTCTGTCATTCACTTTCCCACATAAAAAAATGTTTTGCAAAGCCAGTACTAAAGGTGGCACATAAATACACATTTTATGATGTTAATTTGCTGTGATTATATTGGTATCTGAAGTACATGAACATAGACACTGTAGATTTTTTTCTTGAAAAAAAAAATATTTTGTAAATACAAAATTAAAAAGTAGTATATTTGAAAAAAACATGATTCCTTGGATTAGGATTTTTTTGCAGGTTGGGATATACTTTAGAACAGCTAGAAATTAGGAGTTACTAGGAGTGCTCTGGAATATATCAAATATATTAGCAATGTGTCTGCAGTGTACTACTTCTGCTATACCTTCAGTTTTGTGCTGCAAACTAAAGAGGCAAAGATGCTGTTTTGCTGTGAGAGAAGTCTCTGCACAACAACTCTTACAGCAATGTTGATTGACATGTTTCATACTCATGACTCTTTTATCTATGCTAGCAAGTGTAACAACAGTGACTTGATGAAGGCACAGGTTTTTGAACTTCTTTCCAGTCTTGCCAATTAAAAGCTTTAGTTAAGCCATTAAAGATATTAAGATTCTGGTTTTTTTTCTATGAGCCATGTATTTGGGACATCTTCTCATTACTCTCTGATTTCCATGGCTGCTTCAGTCCCTCCAAAATCTCAAGGTTTAGAAGTGTATTTTTATTGAAAGGTGAGATTTTCGCACAGTCACATGGATCCAGGAGCTGGAGCTTCCAAGTATACCTCCCAAACATTTATTGCAAAGTATAGCAATAGTGTGTAAAATACATGATAGCCTGGAGGTCTCTGCTAGTACTGTACAGCAGCATACTTTGATCTTTTACATAATAGATCTCCCAATACCTTTTCATTTCTAACAGAAAACAGGCTGTTCTTATACCATAAACCTATTTCACTAACCCCTCTAAGTTGTGTTGCTGAGTGAGAATATTTGTTTTAGGAAGAAAGATGAGAAAAACAGAATAAGATGTCATTTAGACTGTGAAACATTTATTATGGGATTTGCTATTAGAAGCATGTATCAGTGTTTGAATCTTTAGTTTAAATGAAATGCTTAACACCAACAGAGTTTATTTAAAGATCTAATTTTACTTTGAGGATAGTAGTTTTAAAAACTTTAAACTGCATTAAACCATTAGTTAATAAACCACTAGCTATAAAACTGTTAATAGTTTATGCTGCAGATAACAGTAATTCCTTTTGGAGAGTTATGGTCTATTGGGCAAATATTCATTTAGGGAGATTTTAAAATGGGAATTACATCTAAACTTAATAATTACATACTTAGACATTTCTTAAGGAGAATAGAATCAGTAGCTTTTTACATATGAAGTCTTATGCTCCTCAAAAAGACATAAATGTTTGCAGTACACAGCTATGCTTGTAGTAAGGAATCTCAGATGATAGATCATTGTCACTTTTGTATTTTCTCTGAAACGTAACTATTTGCAGTCTTGACGTCTGGGGCTATGATCTGTCAGTGCAGACATTCTAACTGCACTCTGGAAAATCAGCCCACATCCCAAAAATCCTTGTGGACTAGTTCCATACACATTTAAAAAGAAAAAATGAAATAAATTGCAACCTGACTTCCTTTAAAAAACAGTCGTTCAAAAAAAAGTAGGTTATACATAACTTATGTGAAGCCATTGTTAATGCACAAGAGCATTGCAAGCTCTCTCTCTGTTTGTTCTATTTTCATATATATTTTAAAGACTGTTTCCACCAGAAGTATTAATTGTCATTTATATTAATAATCAGATGCATAGACTCATTGTATTAAATCACAACTAGAATTCTACTTACACTAATTGACTGTGAAGGGGAATCAGTGATTTTAAGCATGTGGAAACTGGTGTGATGCTATCCAGTCCCATCATGGTTCATATAGAGTGGCTTTCACAGCTTTCTGGTGACAACTGTATTTTCCCATTCATATATGGGCTGGCCTTCATGGCTGATCAATAGTGAGACTTCTTTTCCTCCAGTCTCTTTGTGGCTGTACTAGTAGTGATCACACTGTTAAGCTCTATCCTGAATTAGTGGGAAGTGTTTCTTGTACTTGTCAAGCATTTTTGGTGTGATTGTTGTAAGTTCTTTTTTCATTAATGTATATCTCTTTTGTTGCATTTTCACTGTGCTATCCCAAAACTAACTTTGCTTAGCTAACTTTGCTTTTAATTAATTTAGGGATACTTTTTCCTGTTAAATTTTGCTTCACAGTTTGAGGAGTGCTTATGTAGCCCCAAAATAAAGGGGGGGGGGGGGAAGGCATGGAAGAAATCCAGATGTCTGATACTGAAATTTTCCAAGGATATGCTAGTGAACATAAGGAACCTGCTTAAACCCTCATGAGTAGCTTTCCTTTTGAAAATGAATAGAGTGGCACATAACTTTACAGAGGGTTTGGAATTCTCTCCTGTGGTCAAATTGGTAGCATTATTACTGTCATGAAAAGAATGAGCTGATTACCATCTCAGTATTGCAAAGACCTTGAAGAACTAGAGCTATGTACTGCCGCTACTTACTGTTATTCTTTCAGACTGACACTGTTGTGAATATTGATTTGTTCATCAATGCATACTTCTTGGAAGGTGCCAGTGTGTTTGCCCATTTGATAAATGTTTTCCTCAATACCTAATTATTTTTGATGTATGTTAAAAGAAACTGAGATTATATCTGTTTTTAAATAACTATGGCTTTAAAAAAAAATACTGTTTTACTTGGTGTTTTGGGGTTTCCTAATCTTGAAAATCCCTGTATAAGTCTGTGAAGAAATCCTCCAAACGTCAAACAGAGTTTCTTGCTGCCTTTTTTACCAATATAAACTCTCCCTGACTCCCCTATTCATTCTCCTGGGAAAAAAACTGTAGACTTTACAAGCCTGAATAATGAGATGGGAAGAGGAAAGCTCTAGTGTAATTATCCTAATCTGCTACATGCTACTGTGACATTTAGCCCTATATTGTTTCTGATTCTCCTTTCTTTTTCTCTTTTTTTTTTTTTTTTTTAATTTATGTTCCCATGTTTTTCCCTTTGCTACTGTCTTATTGGCAGCTTTACCTGAATCTTAGTTTCCCTTCTAGTGCTACCTTGACCATACTCTCCTGGAAAAGATCCTTCATTCCCCAGTGTCACTTCATTTGTTTTCTTCTATTTTCCATAGCCCCTGATCTTCATAGCAGTGCTTTCAAAAGGATAGCAGTAGGGATAAAATATGTCCTCCTTCAGTTACATCCGCTGGAGTGCTCTAACTGGATTGTGGCTGACCTTGCAAAGAAGTACTTAAGCTGGGATGCTACCCATTTATGTGATCAGCAATGTATCTAGACATAAAGTACTTGCTTTTATATGCACACTTCTTCCTTCCCATGCCCAGATATCTTACTGTCATACTGTAGAACACTGAGGAAACCTGGGGGTTGTACCTATTCACTCTCTGTTTCTTTCATTGACATGAGCTTAGAGCTTTTTGGGGATCTGTTTATCACAGTGAGCAAACTGTCCTTGTAGCTCTGCTTCTACTTTTTCTTCCTTTTCTACATACTATGGGCATGGGGCTATAAGGTTACATTGCTACATATATAACACACTAAATTTGCTAATACATGAGTACATTATCTCTGTGTCTTTTTGTTGGTTGCTAAACCCTTAGCTTTAGCATATAGTACTTTCTCCAAATTATCTGCCTATAGCATACTCTATCCAATCTGTTTGAAGAGCTTCTGTTTTCTGCTGATTAGATATTTTACTAAGAGATTAAAAAAAAAAACCCATGTTGGTGTTTCTTCCTTTTTTTCTTACATGCATGTGTGGTCTCTCGCTTTTGCTGTGTCTCTCTTGCTTTTTTTTCTCTGTTTTGCTGGAACGCTATGCCCTCAGTTGTCAAATAGCTTTCTCTCAGCTCAGAAATTCCAATGCTGAATTGAAAGAAATGAATCAGAAACTCTGGAAAATTATTCATTTTTACAGTGAAACTAAATTTTGTGAGTCTTAAATGAAGAGAAGTGTATTATTAAAAATACAGTATTAGGCCTGTGTAAAGGAATCACTAGGAATTAGCATATAAACCCAGAAAATGATAAGATTATGAACCCTCAAGGGTTTGTTTGAATGATCTACTTGTTTCTACAGACGAAATAAAACTCTGTTTTATTAATCCTAATTGTCCTTTTATTTGTTGCAATATATTATATCAGGTTTACAGCATCTCTTCAACATCATCTTCCTGAGAACAACACCACCAAAGTGCAACTACCAGTCAGTCAGCTGATTGATACAGATACAATGCTAAAATTAAATATGGATGATTAAGCAAGTTGTTATTTTTCAGAAATAACACATCTATTTCTGTGCAGTATCAATATGAGATTTTAAAAAAAATGTGCACAGTGTTCAATAAACTGTTGAAAAATCTGTTTTTACTGACTAATAAACTGGTTTTGTGAGTTAATCTATTGGTCAGTAAAGGAGAAAGACAGAATATGAGTTATAGATCATCATGAACTGCATGGTACAAGGAAAGTAGTTAACACTAGGACTGTATGACAGTTGTGAATCATTGCTGCTTAAAAACATCATGGCTAGAAGGACATAATAAAGCCTTCTCTAAGGATTCTCTATAAAGTTGATGACTGAGATATGAGTAAAGGCATTTCTATAGCACTCAGTGCTGCTGTGTTGCCAAACTTAATGTGTGGCCTTTGGGAGGTGAATTGGCATACAGCATAGCTGTCCCTGTTCATCCTTGTTGAGGCTTAGACGTATATTCTATTTATCAAAATGTTGTTTCATCATTTTTTTAGCTTAGGAGTACAAGATAAATGGTGTCACAACTTCTTCAGCAGAAAGTTAAGACAAGGTAGTTCGACACTGGAACAGGCTGCCCAGAGAGGTTGTGGAGTCTCCTTCTCTAGTGACTTTCAAAACCCGTCTGCATATGTTCCTGTGTGGCATGCCCTAGGTGATCCGGCTGTGGCAGGGAGGTTGGACTCAATGGTCTTTTGAGGTCCCTTCCAACCCCTGCCATTCTATGATTCTATGATCTGCTCATCTATTTTTCAGGGACCTGATCTATTTTAAGCCACATATAGAAATAGTTACTCAGAAAATACTGTACACTGTACTGGATGGGAAAAAAAAAAAAAAAAAGAATTAGCAACTTACAGTGGTAACAGAAGAGGAAGGACAAAAGATTGCTGTTATTTAGATTTAAAAGGGATCTCTATAGTAAGTGCATTAATTTAAGATGCTTAATACATGTATTGTTACCTCTTCTGTGATTGTGTTAAATTTATGTGATCATCTAGAATTTGATGTGACTTGTACCATCAATTTATCTTAGAATGGGCAGGAGATTGAAATTAAAGAAATAAGGTTGAGCAGGGTAAAGTAAGGGTGCTGTTCTTTGTTAAGAGGTAATAAAAATATATGTAAGAAAAGAAGAGGCCCAAGAATTACATTCTGAAGGCTGAGCACTTATTTTAGGCTGAATATTTATTTATTTACATCTGAACAATTTGAAAAAGTGGTAATGGAAAGGATGTTTGTTACATGTACGTTAGCTGTATTGGTAAAGAAAAGCAATGGCAACTTAGAGCTGGAAGAATGACGGTACAGATTTTGTCAAAATTTGTAAGCTCCACTAGATACCCTGATGAAAAATTGCCACTAGTTGTTTTTCTCTTGTTGATACCTTGATCTCCTGTGTATTTTCTGCGGAACTTCTGTCATTTTCACTCAAAGTATGAGCAGCCATTCAGAAAGCTTTACATTTTTCTTCTAGATTGTGCCCAGTTAAAAAAAAAAGTAGAACTATCAGACAGCAACAAACAGTGTTTGACCTGTAGGCAACAGTTGTTGTACTCTGAAATGATGTTGAATGATGTCTCAGATGTTTTCACACTTAGGTCCTGTCTGTGGTTTATATTGTTGCTTGTTCACAGATGTTTCAAATATGATTTGGATGTGTAGTTTTTGTATACTATTAACGAACAACTGTAATTCAGTTGGGGTTTTGAGGAACTAATAATGGTACATGCATATCACTCAGTTTCAGTACCTTTATGGAGAGCACATGGAAGCAGCTTGACTACGTCAGAGTATGTGTTTCTGTATGTTAGGACTTCACTCTCTATTTATTTTATACAAATATCTTTTCCTTGGTAAACATAATCTTCTACCCCTTTTAAGGTTTTTTGATAAGAACTTATCCACAGTTTGGTTTTCATTTTCTGACTTTGTTGTGGTGCTGATGCTTCTCTGGTGAGTGAAATTTACTGGCACATCACTCTCCGCCCCCCGCCCCAGAACAAAGAGTTACAAGATTTTCTTCAGAAGAAACTTGAAGTGAGTTTTGTTGTTTGGTTTTGGATTTCATATGTTTTGGAGTTTCATATGTCAGTATTGCTAATTGTCTTAGCACCTTGTGATAGGTTCACCAATAAAATACTGTACAGTACATAGAAAATTCACAAGCATCTATATAGTTACTGTAAACTTAACATGTACTCTGCTTTGATGCTCTCACCTTCCTTGGCTGTATATACTCAATGCCTTATTTATTAACTCATATGAACAAAGTAGACTTCATACTAGCAGTACTAAAAGATGATCAATTACAGTCTTGTACAGAAATGACAAATGCTTTGTGTGGTGCTCAGCTATACTTCTCATGTATGGAGTAGAGTCTGGCAGATGCCTTGACAATAAAACAGTGGGACCTGTGGCAAGGGAGTGATCTTATGCAGGACATGCCTGCTGGCACAGCTCACGTTCTACAGAAATGTCCATTGGAAAAGCATTGGCTGGTCTGGGGAAGTTTTGTGAAGAAAGATTCTATTCAATTTTCATTAATATCTTATTTATTTTTCCAAGAGAAATTTCTCTCCTTCAGTAAAAAATAAAGCACATTTCTATTGTAGTTAATTGTTGTTGGTAGGTAGGATGTGACTTCTAGCTAGATAAACCTTGCTAATAAAGAAGATGAGTTAATTCTAGAGGATCTTACTATGTTCTATTATGGTACGTGGGTTTTTTTCCTCCTTGGTTGTTTTGGCATTTTTTTCTTTTATTTCTTTCTTTTTGATATTACAGTATTCTTGGTGTTATGCATCTTACTATGTATGTTCTTTACATTTAGTGTTTTATTCTATTTTGTTTATTGCATTAGATGTGCAGATCCAGGTGGCTAGTAAATATTTGTTAGTGTCTATATTGTCTAACCTTATGAGCCTTGAAACTTGAGACCTTAAAAATAGCTTCAAGAATTTTTCATGATCATCATATGGGCCAGAAGACTCTGTACATTAAGAACATTGATTTTTCCATTTCTCAGCACATAAAATGGTCAGTTGCCAAAGTCATCACATGTAGAGCAGGAAGCTAGATAATGCGTTGTAGTCTACTTGTGTTTATTCATACCTTCTTCTCTCACTTACATGATTTATCTTTATGCCTGGTTGTGGAAATGCAGCATTTTCTCTAGTGCTTGCAGTGAATAAGACTTGTTATCAGGACAAGTGATCAGTTCACCCCCAGGTTACACTGATGCTACTTTTTGAACTAGCAGCTGAGTGTTACTTAAGGTGAGCCCATTAGATGGCCCTTCCCCAGAGACTGAGCCTGTCCCATTCAAAGCACTGTGTGATGCCTTTGAAATGTAATTACTAAAATGCCACCCATTCATTCTAGTAGAGCTGTCAAAATACACAGGTAAATTTTTTAGCTTTTTAATTAAAGATGCTTATCTGAGGTAACCTAGCAAAAAGCATTTGCCTAATTAACTCCTTTTAGTTCACCATTCTGCCAGTTGCTGGTGATTGGTAAATATTTGGTTTCTTTAAGACTGATTTCTGTTCGTGGTTGGTTTAGATGTGTATAATTATGGAAGAAGAGATCAGTTAATTTTCATGTTTTCTTACCGTGATACCTACTTGAACTTTGCAGCTCACAGTGCAGCTTAAAAAAAAATTGAAGAAATATGGAGCAGTTCACACATGGATGTGTGAAACTTTGAATTTTGTCTCAAGATGTTATTTTAGCTACTGATTTATGAGAATTTAAAAAAAAATTATCTTTCTGTACAAAATTGTTGAATTCTGTAATTCTGTAGTCTTCTGCAAGTGACATTTGAAAAGGTGTAGGTTTATTTTTTAAATTTATGACCATTTTTAAAAGTCTATTTACTGCAGGGCATGTTCATGGTCTCTTGAAACTTGAGTACATAAAAGGGAGTGAATGATGGTCTTCAGTAGAACTGGGAATAATATGTAATAGCCCTATATCAAAAGTCACTATATAGGGCAGTTCTTTTCTGGACTGCATATAATTATCCCAATTTCAGTGTGGGTAACGGGCAGCTGTGAAAATGATCAATTCTTATTGCCTACTCTGTTATTTTCTGTTCCACAGTAAAAGTTGAATTTATTCTTTATACCTAAATTAATATTTTATGTCAAAGCTGGAGGAACAAAAAAAAGGGCTTGGAGGGGGGGGAAGAGATGAAGTCTATACGTATAATTGAAAGCTGCACTGAAAAGGACATTTTGGTTAATGCTGGTTCCCGTGATTACTTGCAAATAATTACGCAGTTTTAAAAACACAACACCTTTTTTGCAGGCTTACTTCCAGGCAGATAAGCATCCAGCATTTACTTATAATTAGCTATCTAAGAAGTAAATTATCAGCATTGATCTTCAAAATCCATCTTAGCCTATATATCTTACATCTGTGTTTTCTGCATTTTTTTGGCTTCAGTGATTAGATTTGCAGGTTAGACGATTCTGTCTGGCTTGAATAATTATAGCATATCACTATCATATTTTGTTCCTGTCTCCACAAGTTTTATGGTAGGCTATGAAAGTCTTTAGAGAAATAGTTATTGTTTGCTAAAACAGCATCTATTTCACATTTAGGAGTTTTGCTCTTTTCTCTTAGGGCCTTTTTTTATTATGTACCTAATTTTATTAAAACCATTCAGATCATGGAAGCTACAGTGATGAAAAAGCATCCTGCCGTGATGGTTGGTCATAAGAGACCACTGTGCTTTTGTGCTTCATTAATAACAAATGTAAGTTTATCTTATTAATAATAGTAGTAATATGATTATTATATTTGTAATACTATATTAGCGTGATGTGAAAAATAAACAAATTAGATTCAACTGCCCAGGTTTTTCTAACTTAAGCAGAAATCTGCCACTGTTTTGTTTGCATAGCTGCCCTGCATTGCCTGTCTTGGAACTGCACAGTACATGTCATTGCAGGATTAGGGAAATGCAACAGATAGCTTAAAACTTACATTGACTGCAATTCTGAACTTCTGTTCTGAAAAGATTTTGGCATTACTGTATGAAGCATTTTCAGATAATTCTTCCTGTTTAGGTATGTGTGAAATTTTTCATGTTCACAGCATTATTTTTATGATTTTTCAGAAATAGGCATAATAAGAGATGTCATTTCCTATCAGCCATACTGCTTTCCTATTTGTCTTCCTTGTCATATTTACATCAAGGCATTTTGGTATGAGGTCAATAAATAACTATTTTTGCGATTAATATCTCTGATAAAATATTCTATTTAAATATTTTATATACTGTTATTTTTAAAGTAATATAAGCACTCATTTATAAGTAGATTAACTATTCTTTCTCATTCGGCATAACACAGATCTGGAATACAGTAATTCTTCATGTAACACTTCAATTGTTTTCTTTTCTGATTCAAATTCTTAGTATCAAACTTCATCATTAGCATGAGTTGTGATGATGTTTTTAGGATGGGGTTAAACCATAAAACAGTGAGGATGAAGAAATATTACTTGGTCACAATACTTGTTCCTCATTTTGCACACTGGGAGTGGAGCTGGTATAAGCAGGTGTCTCTGACAAAGGAAGCAAGAGAAACTATTTGATTGACTCTGAAACCTTGGGATTACCTAATCATTCCAGTTGGGGGGGACCTTGAGAAGTCTCTCAGACTGACCTCCTGCTCAAAGCAAGGTCATCACTTCAGTTTAGACCAGATTGATCAGCACTTTCTCCAGGCAAGTCTTGAAAACCTCTGAGGATAGAGTTTCTGCAGCCTGTCTGTGCAACCTGTACTAGTGCTTAGTTGTCCTTTTGTGGAAATGTTTTTTCTCACATTCAGATAGAACTTCCAGGTATCAAATTTATGATCATTGTCTCTTGTTCTCCCTCAGAGAACTTCATGTACAAATAAAAATCATTGTGATCTATATGTACAACTTAAATTAGTTTTGCATGCAACAGGAATAACAAAACAGTCTGTCATTTTTTGACCTGAATTCATATACAAAATGTATATATGGAAGTACATAATGTATAAAATTAAAAACAGCTTTTAAGACAGAATTGAGACATTTTCTCAATATAAAACTTTCAAGAATTATATTTTAATTTTAAATTTGCCTTATGTAATTTTCAAATCTCTCTATTTTAGGGTGGGTTTATAAAGACAATATAATTTCACAAGCTACATATTTTTTTCCTCTCCAGTGGAAGGGTTCCCTGGCTAAAATGTGCACAAACATATTCCCAGAAAGATGCTCATCTTACATCTTCTCAGAGCTGCGGCTTTACGAGAGCACAACATCTGAGCTGTATTATGAAAAATATAGTTGGAATTGCCATTCAAGCAAAACAAAAATTCTTTATCACCAGTAGATCCCTTATCAGTCTGGATAGCTTCCATACTGAAACACTGGAAAAACAGATGTGAAGCATGTCTGGATTTTGGTTGTATTAATGAAGTTGAAAGGGGATTACAAGCTTTGCTATCTTGTCAGTTCTTCAAGTAGGCAATAATAAGAGTGACTACACAAATATGTAGAGTCAGTTCCAGGTGGTGGTAAATGTGTCATCCTTTTTCTGTCAAAAGTTGTCAGTCTTCTTATGTTTTTGTTACAAGAATTAACTTGCTTCTTAATAAGTCTTAAATTCAAAAAGCTGGATAAGGCAAGTACTTCTTAAAAAAAAAAAAAATCACCTTCCCTATTCTGTCTTTGTTATTCTACATCTTTCTACTCCTCTTCACACCAAATTTCCATTGAGGAATCTTTTTAATGCCTTTGAAGTATTAACTTAATGGTCTCCCCTTTTTCCTTTTTTGTAATTTTATCTTACTTCTATCCTCAGTATTTTTTCTTTCCATCCTACTTTGGTCCAGTTTCTTCTTGCCACTTCCTTCTCTTTAGTCACATTTCAGCTAAAACATGGGCATAGGGGCTTACCCATTTTGCCCCTAAAGATTATGTGAGCTTGAGTTTTTGTGAATATAAGAATTAGCTTGTAGACTTCCACAGAGCTGATTTAGAAAAATCTTACTGTCTGGAAGGCTAGAACAACCAAACCCAATTTGCTTATATGAAATTAGATGATACACTACAGTGGGCAACAGAACCGTATTCCAGAATTCTCCATGCATTGATTGACAACTAATTGTCACAGCTAAGACTGAAATGAAAATGAGCTTGCCACCTCAGTTCCATTGTAAATGCTATTGCATGTTTAAAGCAAAGGATTTATTCAGTTAACCAGTTGCTCTATTGTAAATGCTTATTGTCCATTCTGTACATAATATGTTCCTTTTTATACCCGGGGAAGAAGAGTATCTCACTGTGCTTGGTTTCCTCAAAATTTTTCATGGAGCATAACTCTTGCTTGTTTGCATGGACAAGGAACTCTCAAGCAAGATAGAAATGCTTTTTCTCAACTGACCCTTCAACACAAGTCAAGGTATTAAAAATTTGCAGACTAAGGTCTGTTCAGTTTCAAAAGACTTGTGAAGAAATGCCATATTTTTTGATTAAGTGTCCATGATTTGATTTGCACTTGTTTGGATTGAAATTACACTTTGACAAAGTAAATGTTTAAAATGAGCTATCATCTTACAAATCAATACATTTTTAATGGCTTGAAAAAACTAGCCTGCAGCTTCTTATTCATGTGTCTGAATAAATGAAATAATAATCTCATGCAATGAGTGCTACAGGTGAAAAAACATATGGAGCAGTCTCCAAAAAAATCTGAATACATGTTCTGTATTGTCTAAAAATAATGCAAGTGAATTCTGTGCTGTCATAACTTTCTTCATTGTGAATTAGTGTTATTCTTTATATATGAATAGCAGTAGAGTGGAAGGTTAGTGAATATATAATGAGTTTGAAAAGGCCACCAGTACAGATAAGAAACTTAATTTTTTACAAAATCCTCTTTGTGCTGCTGGATTTTTAAATATGCATCCTAAATTCTTCAATGCTGTTAGAACCAGGAGACTATGGGCCTGGATCTAACATGTCATAACAGACTGTGTTATCAAGTAATGTTCTATAGATGATTCAAAGTATTATTAAAAATAATTCTTTCATCATATTATGATGTTTCATTATTCATTATGTACCCAACAGGTATTCTTAATGAAAAGGACAATGATGTTTTTAATAAGGGAAACAAAACACATTTTCAGTCCTGTGGAAAAAAAAAATTCAGTGTTCAGATACTTATGCTTGTCCTTGGAAAAAGGTTAAATTTGGATTGTCTTTGTTGTTGTTAACTAAATGTACTCTTTTCCCCATTGAGATATGTTCGTATAAAATTGTGGCTGAAGTGTGTTTATGGAGAGAAAGATAGACAGAAAGAGGAGTTATTGCACATTTATTTTTCTGTTTATGAAAATATGTATGTGTATATTAAATTATGCATATGTGTATTTACATTTTTGTATATTGATATTTGTAGGTTCATGTCCATAATGATGAATGCTTTCTCCTATTTTGACATTAAAACTCCAAAATAATAATAAGCAGTGGTGACAATTTTAGAAGAAGAAGAAGAAGAATAAATACTTTATGGCCAGAAGACAAAGTCTGGAATGGAAATAATTTATTATGAAAAAGTCTCCAACAAATTTTTCCTGTATTTTTCATACAAATAATTCAATCTCATCATAAAGTAGTATAACTGTAGATGCATTGTAGATTCCCACACACACGGACAGCCTAAAAAGTATTTTTCAAATCAAACATTGGAAAATACAGTTTGCTATTAACGAACAAGCCTTTTCCTTGGTTTCAGCATATGCAGTTTTAGTTGCATGATCATATCTAAAGTAACTGAGACAGGATTCTAGAATATAAGTAAAATGCAGAATGCTCAGGGGAACAGCAGATACACTTTTGTTTCATCCTCATTATTTAGTAGGATATTTGCATGTGCTATTCGCATCTTTCTCTGAAGATGGGATTTTTTTTTTTTTCTGTGGGCTTTTTTGTGATACTTAATTTTATTATCTAGTGGGTATTGGTATGGTTCTTGGATACTAAGAAACTTGTGTGATAAGAAGAAAAGGTTTTAGTTCAATTTTGTAAGCCAGTAAGGCACAAAATGCACAGCAGTGTCCATTCATTTTGTGTGTCCAATGAGCACAAGACCTTTAACATCTTGATTCTTTCAGAATGATACATTTTTTGCAGCATATAATGCATTAAATGCCTCCCTTGAAAGGACTTAAAACTGGAAGGAGGCAAGACACACTGTTAGCAGATTTCACAGTAATTTGTGGAGAGCAGAAAAGCAGTGAGAAACTGAGAACAAAGCCAGATGCTAGTGGGGAAGCACTTCTATGTGGCATTGTTCTTTGCTTCTGTTTCTGCAACTGCTGATTTCTCTGGATTTCTTCCACCTATAATAAATCCTGTCTTCTGCATGCACACAGTCTTTGCTTAGCTCATCATGCCAGCTTGCCACATCCATGTGTGCTCTTTCCAAGTCTATATCCACCTGTCCTTCGTGCTTCTGTCCAAGTATTTCCCTGCCTTCAGTCTCTTCTTTCCCTTCTCTGGGTCACCTTCTTCCATGGGCTGTTGGGCTGGCCATGCCCATTCACGCTGCCTCTGGTTTCCATCCCTTCTCCCTATCCAGTCTCCTTGCCCAGTGTTGGTCCCAGGGCATGCAAACGTATAAGCTCTGACCAAGCCATCTCATTAAAAGATGATTCTTATGTTCATCTATTCCTTTCTTTCAGAGTGAGAGCCAATCAAGTATTTGCCTTTCATGATTTTTTCATACTGTCTGTTTGCGTGTAAGGCTTCATCTAGAAGGGTGGTCCTTTTATTCTGAGTTCCTGTATGTAGAACTATGGCCATATTCCTAAAAATTTTTCCTGCTCTACAGCAGAAATCCTTGCTCCTTTCAGTTCTTAGCTGGAACAAGTTGATTGCAGATGGAGATTGCTGGTAGGGATGTAGCTATCACTCTTTAGTCTCTATTGCGAACAGATGAACTGAGGCTTATTGGTTTTTTTTCTGAAGGTTAGTTCATTAGGTGGATCGAGACATGAGAAATCAACATTTCTGGTGCTAGGGTGAACCTTCTGCCAGACTGGATACATGTGGGGAAGGAAAACCTCTTCTTGAAAGATTTGTTGGAAGACTTTTTTTTTCAAAAAAATGACTTTTTTTCCATAGTATTATATTTTTAATTAATTTGAGGAAGATATGCAGTGGGGGAGTTTCAATGGTCAACAAATTTGACACAGTAAACAGACTCACATAATCAGAAGTACTGACAGCTCTTAAGAATAGGCCTGAGGTTGTTGCCTATCACATAGTGTGTAAAATAGATTCTTGTATATTTCTCCATATGACAAAATTAATGAATTGTGAAGACAGAAATCTTTTACAGTAAAATGCTGAACTTACTTCTTTATTAAAATCAGTATTTAAATCATACTCATTAAGCTGGAGGACAAAAAAAAAAGAAAAAAATTAATTATAGGATCTAACAGAACATTGTGTTGAGATTTAAATGACTGCCATGCAAGGATAAATGAAGTATTTGTTAGACTTCCAATAACTAACAGTTTACCTCTGTTGAAGAACTTAAGCCTATTTGCATAAAGTCATTTAACATTGTGCCATCTTCCTTTCTCAAGAAATCTGGTTAGTATGTGTTTACAGCAAGCTGTTTTGCTGTTTTGATTGTCAGAACCTTGGAAAATATCAAAGTCAAAAATAGAATTGCAAATTAATGCAAAAATGCATTTAATATATTGATAGATGATCTACTCAAATGTTCCTATTTTTACACTTAGAACTTTTTAACTGTAAAGGAGAGGAGTGACTTTAATGAGATGAAAATGTGTTATAAGTTGGATTGAAACACTTTACTTGGGTGACATGCAGGTTTTCCCACAGAACTCAGCCAGTATAATTCAGTCCAGAATTATCAGGGGGCGATGACGATGGGGGGACAACAAAAAAACCCCACAAAACAAACAAACAAAGCTAAACAAACAAAACCAAACAAACAAAAAAACCAACTAATATTTAACACTCCTAGTCCACTATTGGCTGAATGGATGATACATCATGAACATCATAATTTGTATTGTAGGAAAGGAAAAGAAGTGAATAGTAAGTTAATATAGGTCATAATACCGACTGGTAGGTGTTTTACTAAGGCTGAAGGTAGAAATTATTTTTTTTTTACTTGTAGACACTAGGTCTTACAACATTTTCTAAAAAAACCCCTTAATTTTCCTCTTTATTTTCCAATGCTGCTCTTGAAAATTCACCATTCTGTAGAATAAACTCTGTTGGTTTCTTACACACGCACACTTGGAGTATTTTAATCCATGTTTGGTTTAATAATGTCTTTCCTGTTGAGGTAAAATTGTTTTGAGTCCATGTTTCTGAGTTTTTCCCCTTTCCATATTTGAAGATATAAGTTAAATAAAATGTGTAATCAATTATGTGGTATCTCAGGAAGATCCTATTGTGGTGTCTTTCTGTATAAAAGTTGTAGATTCTAAATCTACAGTAGTGCCATGCTACTTTCCTTTCCAGTTTTTAAACATAAACCCACAATATTAGCTAGAAAGTAACTTGAAATATGTTATCCTACAATGGCAGTTGTGTTGAAGGCTTGGACAATAACATGTCAAAGGAGATGTGTAAGCAAATGTAAACAGACATGAGCTTAGGATCAATTTAGCAAAAATTTTTTTGGAATGTACTGACTTAAATACTTCCATCAATAGAAAGGCTCGATCTGGGGTAGTGGAAAGTAACAAAACTGCTGATGTTTTTCTGGCATTACAGAGCAGTGGGAGGTGAGAAGTTAAGAGACTTGATACCAGACTTTGAATAAGACTAACATTTTGTTCCATATATTAGCCTCCCCTGCTCTTTCTTGTGCTCCCAATTCCTGGAGGAGATTAAAAAAAAAAATAAAGTTGCGATCTCTTTGTGAAAATAATTGTCGTAAATGAAAACCTCCAACTCTGGTTTAGCAATTTGCTGTAGTGATTGTAAGTTATCTTTGATTATGGGCTCTGTAACTAAGAAAGATGAACAGCTCCATAAAAATCTCCATGCAGCACTTTCCTTTTCACCTTATATTTTCATTTAAAGCCTACATCCTGTTTGCTGTGTGTGACATGAAGCTGGGAGAAAGAACTGTGAGACCATACCATACTCGTAATGACTGTCTGAAAGTACGGACTGTCCCCAGCCAGCAGACAGAATGAGGCTGGGCTGTCAGTCAGGATACAATTTTAAGTTAGAGACAGGATAATCTCAGACAAAATGGAGAACAAAATCACTTGGGGACAGGTCAGATGTCTTTTCCTGCTTCCCCCCCCAAATAATATATGAATTCAGTTTCTGATGATATCTTGTGGTCTCATCCCTCTCTTTCTGTCTTTTCTGTTGCTCCCTTCTCCCACATAGCCTTTCATACCATTTCAATAGGGTATTCTGCACAACAGAAATAATATTATCCTGCCCTGCATTTACAAAATTGTGGAGAAAACACTTATTCAGTCTGTGCTTCAGTGTAGCTGGACAAATTTTACTGAAAGACTTGTCTCCAGAAATACTGTGAGCCTCTCATCTCTGTCATCAACCAACACAGTCAGCAAAAAAAACAAAGTTAATTCTTTTGGACTGTTTCTAATCATGGTTAAGCTGGTTAAATCTTGGGGGAAGAAGTTAGGCCAAAATTTCTGTAATCCTGCTTCTCATGCAGGATTCAGCCTTTCTAGAATGAGAACTCCACTTGCATGAAAATTATGTAATCTAAGTGACTCTTACATTTTTGTGATTTTGTAATATTATTAACTACCCGATGCCATATTGATAGTAAGTGAATATAGTTAATTTTAAGTTCCCAGTGGTGATTTGAAAGGATACAGTGTAAGGATAAGTGCAGCTTAATGCTGATTATTGGTTATTAGAACACAGGCTTGAAAGGGTTGCATATAGTACAATGTTGTTTTGTGTCCACTATGTGAAGGAGTGAAGATGAGCAGGAAGGAAGAGGGAATCAAATCTGAAATGTGACACTCCTTGTGAAATATAGCTGGGCCTTCTTTGGCTCCACATGTATTAATCAGATCTAGCACAAGAGGAGGGGTTTCCTTCAGTCTAGTTGCATTTGAGAATCACAGTTAGTCTCTGGAGTTGCAGGGTGGTAGCAACACAATAGGGTTTCCAGGGAGGTAGAGCAGAAGAGTTGGGAAGAAGCTGTATTGTGATTTATCACTATGTTGATAACAAAGGTTTGCTCTTTTCTCTCTCTTCCCTCACCATTCAGGAGGACACTAGCTACTGCTAAGGGAGGAAAGGGCAACAGATATGAGAAAGGATTGATTTACAGAATATTTATAAATAAGTTGTACTTTCTGAACAGTAACAGTCTGAAGCGCTGCATGAACATGGTGGGTCTTAATGGGTCCTGGTGGGCTGCATGATAGTATCACCAGATATAGGCTTTTGAATCCCTACTTCTCTGTCTGGTTAGTCACATAAGCATTGCCTTGTCTTCAACTGTCAGGGTCATGAAAAGCCACGTGTGAGCTGCATGTAAATTCTTGAAGCTTGGCTGCTATTTAAGTCTTGGTTATCTAAAGCTAAAGCTCAAGCCAGAGGGCTCCTATGCCATGTCTGGAACTGCATGGTGGTGCTCCTGCGCAGTTGAAGAAAGGCTTGCGAGTGTGGGGTCTTTCCCAAACTATGATTGTGGAGGTAAGACTGAAGATGGATAAAGATTCTGGAAAGAAATCATCAGTACTGATGGCAGTTTAAGCCTCTTTGATTTGCTCTGAAGTGTTACAGGGGAGCTTACACATCATCACTTTCCCCACATAGTAACAGAAGCATGACAACTTTTTTCAGTTCAACCATTGCTTCTTAAAGGACTGCAGAAGCTCCTGCAGCTCTTTGTTGATGTGCTGGTTCAGAAGGAGCACAGTCTCCACCCAAGAGCAGTAGAGCTGTGGTCTTCTGCTGACTTGCTCTTCCTGGTTGGGCTAAATTATATTTAATGGCTTAGGCCAAGTAGTCTGGCATGGACAGTGCCTGTGAGCTGAAGAACTGGTCAAACATCCATTGTCTTCATGCTCCTCCACTGAGTCCAGAAGAAAGAAGTTGTGAAACATGATATGGAAACCAAACTGTACTGTTGCAGTTGCCTAAGAAGAGAAGTACTTTTGTGGGAAAGAAACTGAAGTGATTTGTTGTTGTGGTTATGAAACCTGTGGAAGAAGCCTGGCCCTTCGTGACTTTCATGCGTATCATTCTCAAAACGCACATTCATCCCTACCGACGGTTAGGAAAATGCAGCTCTCAAACTCAGTGCTTTGAGATGTATCTACTTTTGATTGTCCAATATAAGACTTTTTTCACATCTCCGTCCAGATGCAGGAACTGCACTCAGTGGTTGCTGGGAGGGAAAGTGCTCTGGAAGCAAGGTTGGAGAAAAATAAGTGCTTAGTGGACATTGAAGTTGAATGTCAAGCTAACTGCTGGTAATTTTGTTTTCAAATGATGTCTTTTTGATGACCTGAGGCTAGTAGATTTCTCTTTTTCACCTTCTTGTTATTTCATCACTTCAAACCTTGAAATGTGAAGTATGGTTATTAGTAAAACAGTGTGATTGTTGCTTTGAAAGGATGATGCTGACAGTGTAGCTGTTTATAGGCTATTGGTATGTTGCTTTGCCTGGAATTTGGACAAGCTAGCCACTGAAGCAGAAAAAGCACAGCCACTGTTGTCAAATATTATTGGTGCAATGTGCCTTTACATGTGCCTGGCTGAGCAGCATCAAATGGCATTTGACATGGTTCTTTCCCAAGGCCATAGCTTGCTGCATACAGCACACTCTCAGTTAAATCACTTTTATATCTTATATTTATACACACACATACATGCATCAGGGTGATTTGCATGAATTTGTAAAATATTCCTTCATCTACGCTGCTTAATTTTTTCATTTGATATTAATAAGCCACTTTGAAAAAATCATGCCTTCTTCCAAAAATAGTACCCTCGAATTAAATAAGCCTCAGTGCATCTGACTATGATATACAGCAGTGGCAAATATGTTTTCTGAAGTAATTAAAAAAGGCCTAAAATTAGTGATTTAGCAGATGTGAAATTGTACAAGTGTTGGGTTTTTTCCCTCAATTATTTCTTTGACTAGAACTTTCAGAACTGTAAGTTTGTTGGTTTTTTGGTTGTGAAGCACTGAACTCTTCTGTTAGCTATAGTTATGAGGAAATGTAAACAGCATTTGTTTTTTCTGTCCTCAATGCACATGGAAATTGAGCTCCATTATGTAACATGTTCTACACAAATCACAGGGAAATGCCACAGTGTATTTAAGTAGCATTATTTTTGAACAAGTTGAAGCTTTTACAGCATTATTTTAAATGCCACTTTCCTTTCTTGTTAGGATTCTTCTATTGACAATTTGTTTTGGAATTCATAAAAATAGTATTTAAGAGGTACAGTAACTTCGATGCCATAGATGTGCAAATTTAAAATTAGAGATGTTTGTTTCTCATGTTTTACTTTTTGTATGTCTCCCTTCTTTCCAAATAAATGATGTAAAGAATAGACATCGACAATGAGAGCAGGTATCTCATATTGGAGTGAAGAATTTACCATGTATTTCTATTTTAGAGGAATTTTGACTAATCTGAACTAAATAATAGTGGCATCTTTTCTGCATGCTGTTTTTATTTTTCTGTTCACTTTATACTGAGATGAAAAACACCTGCCAATCCATATTGAAACATTTGTGTTTCATTGATTGCTACCTGCAGGGACTATCTCAGTAATGACTGTGTAACAACTTGGGGGTGAAAATGATCTCTCTGTCTAGTCTTGTGTGGGATAGCTCCCTATGGAGAAGGACAAACCGGTCAAAGCCTCACTGCTACTTTGCCCTAGACTTATCTTTTCAGTAAGAATTTGTTCACCATACCTCCTGCTTGCTGCTGGCAGCAAACATGTTTTTTTTTAGCCCTAGCTTATGAAATTACTTTTTTATTAAGGCCTGTGCAGTATGTTGTTAACTTGGTAAGAAAAATCTCTGCATTAACTTTTAACTCAGATAATAGCCTAGCCTGTTTTGGTTTAATCCTTCCAAAATCAAATTCCAAGGAAAGAAATATGTAATAGATTTTTTTACAAGCTAGAAATTAAGTTTAGTGCTGACATCATGTCAGACTATTTTAGGATTTATCATCTTGTCACCTTTTAGCTCAACTGAATTAAGACCTGGTAATTGTAAGTGCACTATTAGTATATAATATGTTCCAAATTTAATAATTTGTATTTTAAAGTAGTTTCAAGAACACCACTGCTACTTGAGTTTCGCTCCTAATTTAGGCAAAATAATTAATTGATTCACTGTTCCTTTTCTTCCCTTGAAGAGTGAAAGTGGTAAAGGAAGGGGAAAGTGTGAAAGAGGAGGAAAGACTATTTTGTAGAAACTATTGATTAGCTGCAGTCAAATACACAGAATAAACCAGGTGGATCAGGAGCAAGAGAAGAAAACTATACTCATTTTCAGTTATATCAATATTGCAATGTTAGTTTAATATATTTCAGACTGACTTACTGTTCTCTTGAAAATATCATGATAAGTACTGAAAAATAAATAATTATTCTTTAGTTTGAACATACTGTGGTTCAGTATTGTTTGAAAGGAGCACATACAACTGTGCCACTGCTCAAGTTTTATATACAGTGTTTGCATCAAGAAGAGATGGTTCATCATCCCTTCTAGAAGATATCAGAATTTCCAGAAAATCTTTATTCTAAGGGTGGTGGCTGATTTCACCTTTCATTTTAACAGAAAATAAGGCTTTCTAAATACATCTTAATGGAAGTTACTTCTTCTCTTTGAGGTGATACATGTTTTGTTTTCAGAATTTAACCTTTCTAACTTCTAAAATTGACTAAGTAACATTGAATTCAAGGTTCAAAATTCTACTTCTTTTCTTTGAGCTTCCAAAATAGTAAACATTTTACACTGGACATGCTCTGTTACTCTTTTTGTAAGTGGCCACTTATGCATGAGAATTGTCTTTTTTTATAAATTACCATTGTTTCCTTTATTACTATAAAACTGTTTTTTCAAAAAAAAGAATGGCATTATTTTATTTCTTTTAAATTTCTCTCCCTACTCCATTCCATGGGCCTTCAGACCATCAAGAGATGATTTCATTTTCTTTGTCTTCTTATCACTTATAGGTTAAGCATACTTGGCAAGATGTTCAAAAAATGTAGTGATTTGCGAGTGCCTTACTTCTGATGGTTTAAAGAAGCATGATTTCCAGTGAACACTGAACATTAGTTTATAAAAAAATAACAACTCCTTAACATGAGCTAAATAGTGCCAACAGTCATCAGTCGTCGATCTAGTGCATCTTTTATCATCTGAGTGGAGATGTACAGCTTCTCAGTGGTGACTTCTTAATGATTTTGTAATTCTGTTGAGTTTTTCCTGTTCTTTTCTGAGCTAATATGCATTTTCCTAAGATGGATCTGATTTAAGAAAAAGAAGACTTTTCATAATCTCAAAACTGATGGTTTGCCACATACAAAATGAGAGTATGTGAGAAGCACACTAAACAAGATATTCTGGAGAATAATTTTGAATTGGTCAACTGTATTAGTATTGATTTTTTTTGTCCTTTCAATCTTCCCTGATATAAATGTGGAAATAACTGCATGAAGCACAAGCCAGAAGCCACTGTCCGTGTAAGTGTACTACTTAGTGTTGGTTGCTTATATATAACACTTGTTTGATATAAAAAACAGCAATAAGGTTAATATTCAGTCCAGCTCAAAGCGGGGTCTTAAGCAAATTCCACTGATTCCAAGCTGCCAAATACAACTGGAGTTTTTAAAATTGCTTAATTTAACAGTGGAAACATTATTGCTTTCATTTCATGAAAACACCTTACCCTAGACGACATGTAATGGGAAATTTTCTACTACTTCATTCAAATATTGCCTCCCATCCAAATCCTCAAATGTGCATTAAATTGAAAATTGAAAATAATTCGCCAAAAAACCCCACATCAATGGCAAATGAGCTATTTTGAGAATAAAAAAAAAATTATGGAGTTAATGAATTTTTTCCTTCTATAGGAAAAAAAAAAAAGCTTAAAGTGTGTGATTTTCTGGTCTTGAAACTCCTTGTAGACTTGGCCTTGTAAGTGCACAGAAATCTTAAGTAATCAGTCTCCCAAGAACGCATTTTTGGGGAATATAAATATAATATTTATTATAGTAAATAATTTCCTGTGTCTGAATAATTATTTTGGATTTACTTTTTTTCTAATTTAATTTCAGTCTTCAAATTTGCCATGATTCTAGAATACCTTTTATGAAATACCTTAGAGAAATACACCAGAAATGTAGAAATCCTTTAGAGAGGAAAGAACTTTTATGATTAAATTTTGAGTTTGTTTTGATAACTCAGGCCAAACAAAATAGGCTAAGGTACATGTCATTCTTTTTATATCACCATTGAATTAATTTTAATTTTGTAAAATTGTAAAATATGTAATTCTTCTCCATTACATCTGAATATTGCAAAGCTTTTCCATTTCTACATGTATCAATCAAGCTTAAACCTTCTTTTTATATATTGCTCTGAAATGAAAAGTAAAAATACCTGAAACACTCTGATGGTAATATTTAGTATTTGCTGTTACTGAAATATATATATGAGTGTGGGAAGAGTGTGAAAATCCACCAATAAGAACATACAGTTCTGTTTGGAAGGAACATAAAAACCTTGTTTGTTCTTTCAGTTCAGATCTGACTTGGATGCTGGACAGGCCACTAAGTTTTCTGCAGTTGCATTCCTTCAGGGTCTATGAATGTGGGTGGGTGAGGGACTTACAGGACTTTAGAAAGACTTCACACATTCATTGGGGCATATTCCTCAAGATTTTTATCCCTAAAAAGGGTGCATCAGAGGATTAAATATCAATTTTCATTAGAGATCTGAATGTGCATCTACAGATTTTGTAAATAGTATTAATATTTGTAAATCTTCAAAACATTACTGTAACTCAATGAGATTAGCTGGTTTATAAGGCCCCCAGTTGTGTGAATCTTATTGGTTGACCGCAACTCAGAAGTTCTCTGAGGCCAGTGGTCTCCTTTCAAATAGTTACATTTATTTTCTCTAGTGATTAACAGATGATCCTGTCACTGTTATGTTTGAGTTTTGTATCCTCTTCATGTGTTTTGGGATTGTTGACTGTCTGCAAGTAGAAGCAAACTATCTTTGTGAGAGGAAATTGTTCTGGATTAAGTGGATCCAGAATGTTATATAAATCTGGTTTGTTACCTGTGTCATAATCAACACTGCATCCAGGAGTGGACTAAAAAGAGGAAGCAGGATGAACAACAGTAAGAAAAGATAACAAGAGAAAGGGTTAAAGTCCACTGGAGCTTGTACAGATAATTCTGTTTGGTCTGGAAATCTTTTGTAACTGTACCTCTTATTTCTTGTGTGCGGATTAGACTTGTAAGTTTCTTGAGGAAAAAAATGAGCAGCCTGAAGAGAAAATAGCCCCACAGAATATTGAAATTTTACTGTACGGACAGTAGGTGGATTTGTAAAGAGACTAAGAGCAAGTTGACTCATAAAATCCTATATCACTTAATCATTTAAAAATATTTAAATCCTGAAACATATATAAACACTGAATTGCAACATCTTATCTAAATTATTCCTTTAGCAGCTTTGCTTGAGTTAAGCCTGGTTTTGATGAGCTGATTTAATATTTCAATACATATATTTATTGCAGTATTACTCAGGTATCCCATTCAAATTTAAAGCAAATATTGCATGCTGTTTAGCAGACTTAAAAGTCAAGTGCCAGTGAAGCTGTCCATACAGTTATTATAGAAGCACTGGATACCAACTGATAAAGAAATTTGCGTGTGTGTGTATAAAAGAGTGAGACACTCTTTAATTGAAATATATGAAACTGCTTTTATTTAAGTTGTTCAGGATAGGGGTTTTTTTAGTACTTTTATTTTCTGAGGATATTTCATACCATAAAATATCACATAAAATAAATTATAATTAAACAATATAGAAGAAAGTGATGAAAGGAGTTTGAAATAATTCTGACGGAAAAAAAAAACTTAACATTCAATGTGAAGCAAATGCAAATTTGGCAAAAAATGATGTGTGAATGAATCCATAGCCATTTTAAGCATGTGATGATATTAACCATTACTACTTGGGTAATTCCATTTCACAGAAAGAGGAAAGTAGAGATCTAATGCTAAACCTTTTAGTATTTCAAGAGAAAATTATGTTAGCTTAAGTGAAAAATTTGTTCTGCCCTGTGTATTTTCAGAGAGTTCAAATGAATTGTGTTATATCAAAATTACAATTCTGAAGAGAACTGGGTTTATCGGAGCCAGGTAGAACTGCTCCTCTGTCACTCATTATTCAAGGGCAATAGTTGGACCATTCATGAGTTTCTACTGATAAATTTGAAAAAGATACTAGGTATGGTGGAAAATGTGCTTTCTAAAAACCTGATGTAATCCACAGTACTGTAGTAATCTTCCTGTTACTGATGAGAGTGCTTGTGTGTGTATCTTTCACATGGCAAAATCCATTTGGAATGTACAATCTTTCTCTGTTGCCTGTCAAAGTGCTTTCCTTTTGGAGTGAGTTACAGATGAGTGTGATACTGAGCTCTCATTGAACATGATGCTCTGTTTACTTGGAACCCCCACTACAAAAAGGTGGAAGCCATGCACATCAAGCTAGTATTTCAAGTTTGCACTTTGGTGTTTTGATAACTAAATAACAGATCACCTGATGGGATACTTTGATTGCCTGTCAAAGCCAATCAGGAGTCACTAGCAGAGAAAACACTTATTCCAGCAAAGTATTCCTAGTGCAGACATTGTCAAGTAATCACGAAGACCCTCTGAGATGAAAACAGCTTCCATGCAGGGCACTGTAGTTGTTAGCAGCTAGCTTTAAAGGAAAAGGCATGGAGAGTACTGTTGCTATGATTCATCTACTGTTCTGGGACTGCCTTCCTGAAAGGCTGAAGATGGACCTTCATCTTATTATTGGTCTTACTCAGTTGAAGGAAGGGGAAAAAAAAAGCCTTTTATATCACTTTTACCAAGAAAATAATGGTGATAATTGCAATAAATTATCAGAGGAATGAAGTAAACAACTGCCTTCATTGTAAGCAAAGCAGAAAGGTCATCAAAGGAAGTCACTGCTGATGATTTTCTTCCAATTGACATTAAATAACGAGGTCACCTTTGAGTGGAAAACATTTATGTTTTGGATCTCAAACCAAGGCTCCAAGTTGGAGGCCTGACATTTCATACTTTTATTTCTCCGTGGTCACAGAATACCAAATTGTCTTCTTTGTTACGTATGAATAGGTAAGTTTTGTCCTGAATGAAAAGCATTTCACTGTGATCTTTGTTCTTTACTGAATTTTACAGTAAAAGCTAATTTAGGGTTCTTATGACGATACTGTGCTTTCTTTTTCTTCTGAGCCTGATGTAAAACCAGCATAAATGTCTTTCAGCAGAAATTGAGTAGTTGGGCTGAATTTTGCCTCCACTACTGCTTAATGGAATTTGATTACTATTGTGATAGTAAGCAAACATGCATTATAGATCAAGAGCCAACTTGTTCAAATACTATAGAAACTTGAAAAAAAAAGAGCTCTCTACCTGAAAGAATTTGATGAAGTGCATGTGTTACAGACGAATGGTGTATTTAGTGCTGTTGGAGGGTGTAGGGAGACAATGACACACAGAAACACCTTTGTGGTGGTTCCCAGATCACAGGTAGCATCAGGGATGGGAGGATGACTTCAGTTCTGCCAAGTTGCTGCAGGACTTTTTAAAGTCAAGGGCAGGTAAAATGGGCATCCTATGGATCAAGCGTGGCTTGCTGGCAGTTTTGGCAGTGGGCACTAAACAGCTTGTGTGGTTTTGTAATATCATGATCTAGACCCATAGACATAACATGTAGCAGGATTTGGTTCCTTCATTGCCAGTCTGTTTTTAGCATATTTTTAATTTTATTGTTATTTTTGGACACAGATAATCAACCAAAGCTTGGTTAGTTTCCTCTTGCAGGGCTGCTTGTGTGAAAGTTACAGTTATGTATGATTACTGAAATCTACCTTTTTGTATTAAAAGAGAAGCAAGTACAAGAAAGCCACAAGATGTTGTTGCCATTAGCAATTATTTATTTGACCTGTCCAGGTGGAAAATTGCCTAGAGACTGCATGGTCATTTTTGATGATTAGGGCAGCCTGAAGGTGAAGGTGTGAGGTGGAATATCTTAGACTGTCACTGTTCCAATGCCTATTTGCTACTAAAAACAGTTTCTTTCTTGGTGAGAAGATAGATGAAGTAGAAAAATCTATAAAGTGTTCTCTTAGTGTGAATTCTCATCTAAGGGTGGTAGTGGTACCTAACTATTTTTGAGTGCATAGTCATTACACTGAACATACTGTTAAAGTGAGATAGGAATAATGTGTTTTTATAATGGATTCCAAAAACTTGTTTCCACATTAGTTATTTTTCTCTGGCTTATGTATTAGTTTCAGAACATTTTGCATAATGTGTTTTTATCTGCCTGGATTAATAAAAATTTTGGAGCATTAACTTTGTTACTTTTGTGGTTAAAGTAAAATTCAGTTTGTTCAGAGAGTAGATTACAAGAACCGTATAAAGAAGGGAAATAGAGCTGGGAAAAACAGAAATGGGGAGACAAACCAACTTGGACTAGAAGAGTTATCTATTGTGAAAAGTGAATGAGATGTTTTGCATTTAGGTCAGTATATTTGAACTTAAACCTTGTGTGAAAATTTAACCAGTTTTCACTCACTCTTATAAAATTCTGAAGTTGACTGTTCTGAGTTAAAGAAACATTTTTGATTACATGGATAGAACAATATTTGTGAAAAACATTTAGAGTAACAGACCATCCCTTATTCCAATTCTGTTATGTAATTTAGTATATGACAAACACAACTGATGACAAGTGAAATTATCTCTCTGTTATCTGCAGAACCATATCACTATAAACAATATTAATATAAGCTTCTGCTGCTTGGCATAGCAATACACTTCCTCTTTGCTCTTTAGGTTCTGTAAAAATAGGTCAGTTTTTGTTCTCTGCTATCTCTCAGCATGTGTGTCAATCAAGCAGGTGATGAACATACACCCGTTAGGGGTTATATTTAAGATCATCAACTCATTTCATGTAGGCTTCTAAACAGATGGTTTTCCTTGGTCCCCAGAGACATTATCTGGATTTGAACCACTGATATGAGTGTGAAAGAATCTGTTTATATTCACCAATCTCCTCTGTGTAGCTTCCATCTATTAAAATTTTAAAGGCACAGATTTTGTTCTGTATGAACAAAGCATGTGAAAAATCACTGTACTGGATTAATAAGTAATTAGTGGAATTTTCTTCAATTGAAACTGAACACACAAGCCTGCAGCCTTGCATATTGAGTACATTCTTAAAACCAAAGTAGTCACCAGTATAACCTGAGACAGCTGTGGTATAAAATCTTCCAGCATATATTAGTTTGATAAATGTTGAAGGTGATTTACTTTTTCTGCCTTTCTTTTCCTGATGTTTCTTTTTACGTTGCTACAATGTTACTTTTTTATGTTGTGTTTTCCACTGGATTTTATTAAGTTTCTCAACTATTTGGCAAATAAGGAAATAGCATTACACTCAGAACAGAAATATGCTACCTAAAATATTTTTGCTAATGCAAATAAAATATCAGTCATCTCATGGATTTTACAGTGAATGAGAAAACTCTTCTTTCGATTTTGAAAACTCCTGCCATCCAATGACAGATAAAAGTTACTTGCAGTGGTCCACATTTTTGTTTCCTGGTTTTGTTTTATTTTTTGCTCTCTCTCCACTAGCAATGCAATACTCTTGAATCTTATTACTACTGTTTGATTTGCTGCACCTCTTAAAAGCCATAGTCAGGATCAACATGCATAGTTAGTCTGTGTTGCTGGATGCAGTGTAATATAAAGACACCAGAGGTAGATTTAAATAAGTTATAGAGGATACATGGAGCAGTCTATCAAAAGAAGCATAGGTCTTAATCTGCAGTTGTTTATTCCCCTTAGCTTGATACAAACATGCTATCAGTATGAGATATTTCCTGCGAGACAACTAGATGGTTTACTGTTATGCACATTAGACATACATGAATGCGAAAGTGTTTCAAAATTGTATATGCTATATGT
The DNA here is from genome assembly GCA_025331215.1 of Actenoides lindsayi. Lineage (NCBI taxonomy): Eukaryota > Metazoa > Chordata > Aves > Coraciiformes > Alcedinidae > Actenoides > Actenoides lindsayi. The sequence continues at coordinate 156,247 of WTSP01005332.1, read as the reverse complement.
ATTTATTTTATTGTACAGTTATTGTAATATAATATAGCATCATGACTGTTTATGTAACTCTATCTAAACATCAGCCCTAAATATCAGAACTTCTCAAGCATTCAAGGTAGCAGAGGCTACTGTTATGGCTGTTCTAGTGGAAATCAAATCTCCTGGTGGAAAGTAGTTAGTAATGACCACAAAATCATTCTGAAAGAGTGCATATACTTGAAACTGTGGGAGGGAGAAAGTCAGTTAAAATGTACACTTCTAACATTAGCACTTATTTATGCAGCCCTTCTTTGTGAAAACTGTTGGTACTATGTTGAAGTCAAAATGGTAGCCTGTGTATACAAATAAGGGATCAACACATGACTATATTCAGAATAAATTCTATAGAGTGTTCTAGATTGATTCTGACAAGCAAAGAAAATGAGATTTCTCCATTGACAGGATAGTGTTTGGGAAGCTCACAAAAAAATTTTAAAAAACCACTTGCATGTAAAGCAAGTTAAAAAAATATACTATTTTAAAATTAAATTCTTGTGGGATTTTGTTTGTTTCTTTATTTGCTGAAATACATGTTCTGGTGTGTAAAAAAAAGTTTCCTCTGAATCTAGAATTTGTGGGTTTGCTTTGCTTAGCTAAATGAGGTTTAAATACTAAAAAAACTCCAACCCATTTCTCGGTATATTGTATTGAATTAGCCTTACTTTTTCAATTATGACTATTATTAACACATGAGAACAAGATAAAAGTGGTTTTCAGTCACAGGTAAATGGAGAGGATATTTTTTCTTACCAAATGCAGAGGAACTTGAAATGGTCATTGTTTGCAGAAAACAAGCATCTGTGGTTTGTTACAAACATCTTAATATTTGAGGTGAGAATGTTTTTAAAGCCTCACCTCCTGGAATTAAGTTGTTTACATGAGAATACCTTCTCTCTTTAAGGTCATTTTCTAATTCTTTCTGGACAAAAATGGAAACAAAACTTTCAGTTTGTCTTTTTACAGCTCAAAAACTGCATATGTGGAAATTGGATGCATAGTTACCTCTTAAAAAAAAACCCAAAACAACAAAATTACACAAAAAAAAGCCAACAAAAAGTTTCAGTATGCCAGTTTCATGATTTTGGGGTTCCTTAAAGGTAGCTTCTGAATACATGAGGATAACAGTACAGTATAGTTTTCCTTTATTCCATGAGTATTTCAGCATTCACAGTGAGTGGCTGTGTGATGCTTAGTTGGCAGTTGGGGTTAAACCACAATAGTTCAAGATTAAATCAGGACAGCTCTCAGACTAATTGTTAAGGCGTATCCTCATAAGCAGCTTCTGTGGTGAAAGGGTTTCCTACTGTGTGTTGTGTATTTTAATATTTAAGCGGGCTGCTCAAGACAGAGATGACCACAACGCGTTTTCTTCATCGTAGTGCTTCTTGCTATGGAAGAGCAATCAGATACGATACTTTTGTCGTAGTCAGTAAGCCATTTCTGTTTGTGGTGGATGATACGTATCTATAAGGAAGGAGTCAGCCTGAACCAGTTTTCGGTTTACTTGGATGCTGATTTAGTGAATTGGGAGATTTATCAGTGCTGGGTTTAAAATATTTGGATCTAAGTAATTGTGTGGTGATAGGATGTGAAGCTATCACTAGGAACCTTTTTAACACTACACTACTAGAACTTGTGGTTCACTGATGATACTTCACCTATTATAGCTATGAGAAATCTTTTTAATTTTCTTGTCACAAACTAAAACTATAAACTTTCTTCCTTAGGTAGAGTCACAGTTTCTGACCAAAAAGGGAGTATTCATTTGAAATTCTGAAACAAAGTGAGAATGATCAGTATCTTCTTGCTTTTCTTTTTCCTTTGGGCAGAAAGCAGGAAGATATGAAAATGAAAACTGGAAAGGGATCAGCAGTCTTAAAAATGTTCAGGCCTGTCAGTGTTCTGTTTCGGTTGAGTGGAAAACAGGGTTTTACTCCAAACTAAAACTCACTGTCCCTACAGAAGAAACAGGCTAACATTTTCTGAGGGTTTACAGTTATGAACTCTAGGGCAGACATTTTTCAATACATGGGACACATATATGACATGTAACCAATAGTTTCTTTCATAGTGGAGAGAGGTAAACACTTCAATGGCACATCTGCTTTTGATATCTACATTAAGAAGAGAAGATGTGCCCTAGAGCTCAATGAGTTGGTCCAATATAGTCCATTGACTCTGAAGATCTTCTCAGATGACTAGCTCAGATGAAAATGCCTGTATTGTTGTCATCTGTTGGAAAGATAGAGACTTGCAGATTGAATTAATCACCCTGTCTTAGTTGTGTTACTTACAATGAGACAAAATGTGCTCTAGGCACTATTAAATATATTGATTAGGTTTCTATTAGTCATAGTAGTGAGTAGTTCAGCTACAGATGTCTATATGGTAGGCATCTAAAATTAATAAAGATGAATTGACTATTCTATTGTGTACTTAAAACCTTTTGACTTCTTTGAAAATACTCATTTACTGTAAGGCTTTGTAAGAATAGCATTTGAATTATTTGTTTTCATCCATTACAAAGTTCTATGGCTATTGAAGCCATTGGTAGTTCAGAATTTAGGGTATAGTTCTTGTGTTTATTTATATTGCTGCACATCCATAGTCCTAATTCCCTTCTAGTCAAATATACTTTGTTAGTGTGTTGTCTTGATGCTGCTTCTGTAACATATGTAGTCATGCTATATCCAACACTGATTTACCTTTAAAACCTTGCTTCTACCACACAGAAGTGTGTATGCTTTGAAAATGGGCAAGCATCAGGAAGATTATCTTGAAATAAATTGTCCTGTTCCTTAACATATTCAGAGCATATCACTTCATCTTCAGCAAGAAGAAAAAGTTATTTTCTTTCTTTCGTTCCAAATCATAAAGCATTGATTCTCTTTAGTCACTCCCAGAAAACACATTTCTTATGGTGATCACCTCCTTTCTTTCTTCTACATCTGTCTTTACTTTTCTCATTTTTCTTTTTTCTTTTTTCTTTCCCAGAAGAGTTCTACAATTTAACGGCTTTGGATCACGTGTGTTCAATTGTTATTTTTGATGTGCCAGGCAAAGTAACTTTGACCTTTCAGGCTAGACCCAGCTGTCCAGTGTTTGTTGTTATCCTAAGGTTCACATTAGTGAGACACAATTTTTGTCTCAGGATGGAATGAAGCGGGAGCTGCTGTCTCCCTAGGTAACTTAGAATTTAAAAGGTTCACTTTAAGGTGCTAATGCCTTTTGCTTGTTGGTCTAGCTAGTATAATTCATAAGAGTGGTAAATGAAAGAATATGTTGCTGCCTCTAAAGTAATACAAGTAACTAAGCTCACCTCCAAACTGAACATTACCGGTTGTCTTTCTTCTAAGTTTCTCCGTATGTCACTCAGTATTGTTAAGCGCACTTAATTCTTCAAGATGCTACAAGAAGCAGGTACTGCTTCTGTCAATAATACTGTAGTACTGACAATTGTGGTTGAGGATGTCTTTAAGCTATCTATCTTTTTAAGAAATGCATTCTGTTTGGCAATCTAGTTCTTTCCCATAAAAGATACGAACTAGACTTGAGAATCTTTCCATTAATGAGTTTACCAGGCTGTACAGAATAGCTATTAAGATGAAAAAAATGTGACTTAGTGAGGTTAAATTAGTTTTTTTGCTACCCACAACTGAACTCCTTTACGGTAGATGGAGTGAGCTTCTAAAGGAGATTTAAAAAAAAAAAAAGAACATGAGGCACACAGAAATTTTTCATTCTTATTACAAGTGATGTACCTAAACTGGCAGTACGCAGGAATAGAAAGGGCATATAAATCAGACCAAAAGAATGTCTTTAGACTTTTTTCAAATGCCTCAACAGAAGTAAGAAAAGGAATGAACTTCAGTGGGATGTTTGAATGAACAGCTTCATCATCTTTACCTGGCTGTCTTTCAATGCCAAAAGGAAAAAAAAAATACTGGAGAAAAAAGTAGTTTTGGACCTTTGTTCTGCAGTAAGTCAAAAAACAAATATGACATTCAAGGAAAATCTGTACAAACTTGCCTTAGTTTCTAATATCGTGTGCATATTACAGTCATTTTTCATTTTGAAAAGAATGAGATTACTAACGACCAATTCAAGGAAAACATTTTTTATAGTAGGTTGGATCTTTCTGTTCTAGAGGCACTAAAACACTGAATTTCCCTCCACCTTGAGTTTCAGTAATATTAGATTGGAAGTAAGGTTTGTTGGATGCAGGAACTACTATTTTCTGCCATTGCGATAGACTTACTTGGGACCTTTTGGGTAATGTTTGACCATCGCAGTAGAGGACTACTGGCAGAACTGGACAGTGGCTAATCTAGGTACTGTCAGTGCTATTTTACTCTTTCCTTATGCTACCTAATTGTTACTGAAGTGAGGCTCTGAATGAGCTTGTCAGGGGATACCCATGTCCTGGCCTGTAGAGGATTCTGTGGGCGGAGCATTGGGAGTGAAGTGAAGGATATGTTTATTGAGCATACAGTCTTACTGCCTTTGCCAGAAGGATAGGAAGTTGAGAAGGGGATGAAATGGTTTGAATGTAGATTTGTTGCCACTTTACAGCCTAATGATGGTGGAAGGTGTCTCAGCAATTAACCTGACTGGGAAAATTCCAATCTATCAGTTAGTTTTTAAACTTACCTTTATATCTCAGGTACTCAGAAGATAGTACAGCTTCAAGGAATAATTAGCCAAAGTTTCTGTGAAGTTCTGGAACTTGAAATCAACATGGTGGTTAGGTCTTGTTTTGACTTTTTCTATTAATACAACTTGTTTAAAAAAAACCAATCCATTCAATTCCATCATCGTAGCACCAAAGTATAGTCCTTGTGTTCTCTTTTACTGTTTCATCAACACAAGTCTAAAACAGCCTGATAAAATTAAATATTACACTACTAAGGGACTGCTGCTTCCTAAGAATGGAATTAAAAAAATTGGCAGTTGCATCAGTTTTGGTGGAGTGAAGAACTTTTAAACTTGCACTGAAGTACATTATAAGCAGCTTTTTTCCCTGCCAAATACTTGCAGCATAGTGGCAGATTGGCTGTTCATTTGCAAAATACTTTTACCCAGTTTATTTTAAAATAGAGCCATAATTCTTGTCCTGTCAACAGGTACTACAGTAATACCACATCATGTAAGCAATTAAAACTAATTGCAAAGGCTTGAAAGCTAAATGCTAACATGTTGTCGTGGTTTAACCCCACCCAGCAACTAAACACCACGCAGCTGCTTGCTCAGTCCTCCCAACCACTTGGAGGGATAGGGAGGGGAATCGAAAAGAAGTAAAACTCATGGATTGGGATAAGAATAGTTTAATAGTTGAAATAAAAATAAAATATAGTAATAATAGTCATAGTAATAATAATTGTAATTAAAAGCAAGATAACAGAGTGAAATAAAACTCAATAAAAGACAAGTGATGCAATTGATCACCAATGCCCAGCCAGTCCCTGAGCAGTGATCCCCCCTCCTGGCTGACTTGCCCCAGTTTATATACTGGGCATAACATCATACGGTATGGAATATTCCTTTGGGCAGTTTGGATCAGCTGTCCTGGCTGTGTCCCCTCCCAACTTCTTGTGCCCCTCCAGCCTTCTCCCTGGCTGAGCATGAGAAAAATCACTGACTTAGTATAAACGCTACTTAGCAACAACTAAAACATCAGTGTGTTATCAACATTATTCTCATCCTAAATCCAAATCACAACACTGTACCAGCTACCAGAAAGAAAAATTGTGCCATTCCAGACAAAACCAGCCAGATTTTGCTTCACTTTAGATAAAATTCCTGCTTCTTTCAGTGCAGTTGTCACCTTGCACTTCCTGATTTAAAACACAAATAGGACCAGATTAATGAAACAGATAGTTCTGCTTTGTCTGCCAGATCTGCATCTTTCATTTCATGTGATTATCAGTGCCCAGATAAGTTTTATGTGTAAAATAGCCAAGTATGAGCATGCAGTGTTGACGTGTGACTTTGTATGTGACTTTGTGAGTGATTTTGTATTCTCAATTTACCTTGCCTGGATGCACTGTCAGTTCACCTCAAAAATTCCCACCCAATACAATTAAATTCTCTTATGAGCAGTATTAATTACTGGTCTGTATTTCTGATAGATGTGAAACTTACTTTGTCAGTGCAGTAAGTTACAAGAACATTCTGTCCCTTCTTCAACAGCACCACTTTCTAGAACATTTATAAGTCTTTGCAACCTTTTGCAAAAGATTTTCAGCCATTTTGTTTCCATAGGTTAGATTCAGCACCTCACCACACTTCCGGAGCTTGCTGATATGAGAACATGGATGGGATCAGATAGCAGTGCTGGCTTGACATATTTTAATATATGAAGCATGAAGGTGAAAACTGCAGTCAGCAGTGCCAGTCAAATGGATTAATACCATTGCTGAAACTGGAAAAAAATTACTAGGGCAGGGTAGACTGATCATTTGCAGTAATTTTTTAAAAATCATTCTACTCTTTCATCTTAATTTTAATGATTTGAGAACCAAGGACTGGGATTCATTTTGTCCAGTTGCAGATAGCTATAAGTTGGGTATGTAAGTTTACAGTATGGACCTCAGATGATATTACAGCTGGTGGAAGGGCAATTAACCTTATTTTATTTCAACCTCTATTATAGGATGCAATGACTCATCTTCTAAGAAAGCTGTTTCTTGCCATTGACTATGAAAGACCATAATGTCTGTCAATTAAATTAGGGCAGATGAACTTGCCATGCAGCTTGTTATGTCCACCTCCTAGAAATATAGATCATTTCTGAAACTCAAAATAATTAAGGGAAAGGCACAAGTAGTTCACAGAAGTGGAAACAGCAGATAGTTTGGTGGAGTTGTGCATTGGTAGTGAATCAAAATTTTAGGTTAATATCTGTAGTTAAAGATTTTATTTTTTATGTTTCTCTGTTTTTCCTCAATAAATAGTGTTTCCAAATAAACCATAATTTTTTCATCAGGAAGAAAGGAAGGTAAGATACTTTTCTTCAGTTAAGGAAATGATTCAATGAATAGGTCAGACATGCTTTTGCCCTATGGATGTATGATATTCTGAAAAAAGATATGAGAAAATGAGAAATGTAAAATTATTTTGTGTGCTGCTGACATATGACACCCTCATCTACTGTAAACATTAACTAATTCTTTTTTTGCCAAACCGAGTGGTGTTACTTTAAGAAAATTAATCTTAGAAGCAAAAATCATTTAAAATTTGATCAAGTGTTTGTAAATTTTAATATTTAATAAATATTAAATATAAAATTTAATATTTAGTGATCAATTCCTAAAAATTGGTGCCCAGTATTTCTTAAAATCATATCCATTTAATGTGTTCTGCAGTGAAATTTCAAATAAAAGACAATTCAATTTACCTTTAAAAAATTACTATACAGATTTTTGGTATCAACAAGAAGTCAGGCTTCACAGTATGTGCAATATGTGCAACATGCCCTTAGTCTTGTTTTTCATCAGAAGTGATCGTATTGATTGCAGCAAAGTTGTAAGCCTGAGGGTATGACTTTATATTTATATTAGATCAATATTATAGAAAAAACTTACTATAATCTGACATATCTTAAATTAACCTTTCAGAGTATTTTGTGGGCGTATCATTTGTGGTTCACACATCATTTGGTTTCTCAGCCATTTCTTCTCTGTGGAGTTTTGATAAGGGAAGTTCATTAAATAATTAAAAAAAAAACCAACCCCTATTAGGAATTGTGTATGATGTATGATAGTAGGAATAAAGACAAAGCCAATATTGCTAGCACTCTATTTATTAAATCAATCATACTTACAATTTGATTTTTTTTCTAATGCCTTCTCAGAATCATTTTACAATCTCTTTAATTTTACTTTCTCTCTTCCCTTTGTTTTATTATCACTGGACATTTTTCTCCTGCCCCTTTTCTGCCTTCTCATTTCAATTTCCTAAGCAGATTATGAATCCAGTTAGAATCAAGGTGAACTTTTGAACTTAGTGTTGTTCAGCTGATTAGAAAATTGGCATAATAGGGAATCTCATTTTTAAAAATTATTTCATGAGAATAATTGAATAGCATCTTTCAGCTGGAGATCCCAAAGTGCTTTGTAAATGTGAGACAGTATTATTATTGTTCAGCAACTGCTAGAAGAAGTGGAACTGATAAATTTGGGCATGCTTTTAAAAATATTCACCTCTGAAATAGGGTTCTGAGCCCTTTAGGCACTCAAATTTTAGGTTGAGCTTTACCAAGGTAACTACCTCAAAGCTCCCTCTGAACCTACTGAAAGCTCAGTATGCCTAAAATCAGGAAAAAAAGGATGAGGAGAGAACAATCACACATTTATGGGATGAACAAATGAATTCAGGACACAGGAAGTCATCTTCCTCATGTATACATTTGTCTTACCAGCTAACTTTTTCATAGTACCATTATCCTTAGATGCTTAACTATGACATAAGAATGATATTTCAGACACTTGCCTTTGAAAATCTCCACCAAAATGGTTTTGCTCACATCCCAGGGACATCGGGCACATGGGAACTTTGCATCTCTGCTTTTCTTTAAAGGCATAATGTACAAAGCATCCTTGTAGAGTTTGATAGGTGAAAGAAAGAATATAGCTTATAACTGAGCCATAAACAATTAACTTTACAAGAAAGAGAGCTGGCTGATTTAATTAAGAAGTTAAATAATGCTGTTCTCTCTATTGGAGCTGTGATGATGCAACAGATTTAGAATCCTATAAAAATTGGAAACTATGCCTGTGCCTGTTCAGTTCAGCATCTGTTGGAATCATTCAGAGATTATTATTGTTTCAGTTGGGCCAGAAACAGGGACTACTCTGGTGTTATTTTGTTTTGTGTGGCCGCATAAAGTACAGCATGATTTTACAATGCAAAGTGTTTATAGCAACAATAATGATGTCTTTCACTTTACATTCAGAGCACTCAGCCAGTTGCAGTGCACCAGTTTCTGTAAATCTACCGTTTATCACTTTGTAACTTAAAATATACATTTATGTTCTTCCCAGAGTAGATGTGTGTATATAAAGAACTAGGGCATGCACATCCAAAACTTTTGCAGAAAGGTTTATCTTCTCTGTATGAGAGGAAATTTTGAAGTTATAGACAAATAAGTCTTTTTTGCCTGAAAACTTATTTGAATATTTTTTATTATTAAAGAATCCTTTGCACTTGAAGAGAGAGAGAATTTACTGGAATGATTCTCTAAATCTTGATATTTATATTGCCGCTGACGATTATATTAGCAAGTTTGCTGTTGTCAGTAGGCTGCTACTAGATAATAAGTATGGTGGCAAAATTTAAAAGCAGGCAGTATCATTTCTTAGAATTACAAGTAGTAAAGAAATTGTTAATTCAAGCAGTTGAAATCGTTTTGTATTCAAATGGAGTAGTATCATGCAAAAGGTTAGAAAGTAATGTCAGTGAGTATGACTGGTTAGAGTTTGCACATGCTCTGTGTTTGATTTCCAAGGAATACTGAGGTAGGGTTCTTGAAAATATCTGTAGCAGAATAATGCTCTGTTCTTAAAAGTAAAATTTTGTACTTGCATACATGGGTCTAATTCTGCAACCTAGGAAACTCTTCTGGTAACACTTGCAGTGAAAATTGAGAGATGTCAGGATCCATTAAAAAGATTTTTTTAACATCTTGGAATCAGCTTATTTCAGCTAATTTTTCTGTAGAATGATTATTTTCCACCATTTTTAATAAATTCTTTACCATTTATATAAAAAAAAATTAAATACATGGTTGACAAACTTTCCATTCTTGCTGCACATCCCGGACCCAATACTAGTCCAAAGATCTGCCTGTTTAACATCCCTACTATTTGTGAATATCACCAGTTCTGTACAGAGGTAGTTATTTCCATGGTGTTGCATCTCTATTATAAAAGCTTTACTCTGACTGTCTGTGCATTTTGAATTTACAGACAAAAAAGAAATACGGATTGTTATCTTTTTTGACACGCTCTCTTCAGCTGTGTATTGCCAGGAATTGTGCTTGAGTTTTGAAATGCTTTCTATGCCTCTGAGACCCTTTTACTTACCGTTTCTCAATGTTAAATATTCAGCATGAGATGTTATTTTGAACCTTCTATGACATTCACTTACTTGTCTGTAACTTTGCAATAAATTTACTGCTATTCTTCTAGCTAGAATTCTGAAGTATTTGCTCTTTTTACTTTTGTAGATAATTAGGCAGGAGTTTAACTCTTTCTTGGGAAAGAAGAGTGTGATATTTTGAAAATGTGAAGAATGAACATAGAACTGCCTGGACTTAGGAGTTCTGAGGAAAAGCTTCTTGGATACTGATTTTTGCCATGATCAGTCATCTCATTAGATTCTTTCTTCTCCCTTAAAAATATCTTTAATTGTTGTTTTCTGTGGTTAATCCTTGCCACTTGCATGTAATCACAGATGCATACCTGTTTAGAGTTTACTAAGTTCTATTGACCTTGGTCCCATTTCTGAAGGATACTAAGCAATAACAATTCAGCCAGCTTTATAGAATTTATGGCTCTGAATGAATAAAGAGACGATGTCAGGCAAAGAGAAGCCAAAGTCAGGAGTGCTTATAAATACTTTTGCTGTGTATGTGAGTATAAGCAGGTTGCCATACTTATACCGTATTGTGATTATGAAAATTTTTCTACTCCAGCAGTTGCTAAGGCTACTAGTACTGGAAATCCTTACATTGGGGTAACTTATATCTAAATATTTTTAAAGGATTGGCAGAAGAACTCTCTGGATTTTTGATATTCGTTTTCATTATATCTTGGAGCCCAGGGGATGTTCCAGAAGCCTGTGGGAGCTAAGGTCATGCTGACATTTTTTTTAAATGAGTGAGATAACCTAGGTAATTATATGCCTGTCAGTCTGACATCACTCTCAGGCAAAATAATGGAAATGCAGATGTGGGACTTGAATAACAACGATTGAAATCTGCTGAGGCACACAATAAATATGTCTTATCAGAATAGCTGTTAAGACTGAAGAAAGGCAGCTCAAGTTACAGAACAGGGGTACTACCCAGGAAAAGCATTTAGGTGCTGTAGTGAGTAATAATAATGGATATGTGTTTCATCCAGAACAGTATAGCCAACAAGAGTTAATGTATTCATTGAACATATAAACAAGGCAATATAGAATAAAACCAAGAAGATCATTATATCTCTTCTGCTCTGCGTATCTAGGGAATGCAAAACCCAATCCTGTTTTCCACTATTCAGCAAGGATGTTGGAAACTTAAAGAGGCTTCAAGAGTCACAAGACTCATTAGAATATGTTCTGTATAGTGTGATGTTATCTTGACCAGTTATATTTAATTCACTTAGCAAAAAAAATCATTAAGGGAAGACTTGATATTAGTGTATAATTGTATACATGGGAACAGAAAACTGAAAACAGACATCTTAAAACCTAGCAGACAGAGTTGTAAACAGATCAGCAGTTGAACGTAGTTGAATTCATACCATAAATGAAGAACGATGATGGCACCTCTGAAAATAGCGATGGTGAATTCTTTAAAATAGGTAGTTTATAAGTCAAAGTCATGATTTTCTAAGACAGAATCTCTGCTACAAGTAGGAATTTCTTCTGGGAATAACCAAGCTCTCAGTAATACTGCAGGTCAGACTGTGTGATAACAGTAGTCCCTTCTGGCTTTCTAATCTGCCTGTGGGTGTCAGCAAAGGAGGTATGGCTTGGAGTTGTGCTGACAGTAATGTGTGGCTGTAATAAAGTCTCAGAGCACACGGTGTTGTGCTAGAAGAGGCTTCTCTGTACATACCCACCAGCCCATGGGGTGATGCACTCCAGCTAGCTCTTGATTGTGAGAATAATACTGAAAAACTATACTGTTTTAGCACTGGCAATAAAGACAGTATTTTTATTTCAATGGTTTACTTTCAGAGCCAGGAATAAGACAAATAAGAAATCTAAAATGTAAATAACAATGAGAGGAGGTTTGCTTATTCTTGAAGAAAGTTTTGCAAGTATCAGTACCACCTTGCAAAAAGCTTGTTCCATTTAGTTTAGTTTACTATGGGTGAATGTCTCTACAATTTTGCAGGTGACCCCCATCAAACCTTTCTGTGCACTGTGTAAGGAATACTTGGTCATTTTACAAGATTGATTTGATATTAGCTTCCACTGTACATTTACCAGGCTGTGGCATTAGAACATGACATTTTCAGTCATTACTGCTTACATCACTTCCAGTAAATTATTAAAAAGTTATGTTTTCTTATTGATTACAGTATAAAAGTCGGAAGTATTACAAAGAACAAAAATGAATACATTTTACTTCTCTCACATAAATATTTTAGATTATCAGAACAAGCATAAGATGCTTTAGTTTAAATGAAATATTTTAATGCTTTTCATTTTTAGCCTAATATTATAATACTTTTTCTTTATAAAGGAGTTTTGAATACTACCTTTGCATGTATCTGCATAGATCTCTGAAAATACATGCATAAACACAGAAAGACGAAGAACTCACAGCAGCATTAACAACAAACTATGTTTTATGGTTCATGGTACAGATTTGCAACCATTTGCTTTGAACTACAGACTTCAAATACAGCATGTATATATCTCCTCCATTTAAAAAATAGTCTTTTACACTAACATTTATTTTGTTTAATTTACCATATGACAAAAATTAGATATGCACAATGTAATACTTGATTGTGTCTATGTGTTTATATTGCAGCACCTTCTAAATGAATCAGAATATATTCCTTTATATTTTATTCTTATACTCACTTTCTTGGCTCTTAAGAAAAAGTAGTTAAATGACTTGTAGTATTAATGTGTTGTACTAATTAAAAGGTATTTGAGCACTCTGCAGATTAGTGTTAGCCTTGAGGGGAGAAAATCCATCAGATGAGTAGACTGTTAGTTATCATTAACAGAACTTTTTATTATGCAAGTTAACTTTTTCTGTCAATACCTGCCACGATTAGGACTTTGCTCTACTCATGTCACTGGCGTAATGACATCACTCTGGCTCTGGGGGGCAGATGGAGGATATGTGGAAGCTGTGTGTAGGTCTGAACATCAAGGGGACTATATTAATTCATGCCACCTGGCCCTGGTGCCAACACATATGTGCAAGCTGGTGTGAGGTTTGTTATGGCTGCTCTGCTGATAGCAACAGGTGGAAATTATACCAGAGTGAGGAATATGAAGGGAATTCACACTTGCCCACATCTGGTTGGTTTTCAGCTTTCTTATACTGCTCAGGCAAGTGGACCTTATGTGTGGGTGATTTCTGTAGCAATTATAAAAATTAGTTATGATCATGTGTGAGGCCACTGGCATATTTATCTATTTTGTGTAGGAACACTGACTGAAAAAGAAGAGAAGATACCAAGATAATGCTTAAGACAAAATAATTCTGTGATCTCTTGGGGGTTTTATTATTATTATTACTGAATATTCCCTCCTTGATTTCAGGCTCTGCAGAAAACTTACATATAGTTGCACATTTCAAGCAGTGATCTCTGACTGGTAAAAGAAAAAGAACTCAAATCACTATAAAAATATCTGTAGCATAATAAAAAACTTCACCCATTCACCTGACCTAGTCTCTAAGTAGCTAACAGATTCTCTGTGGCATAAAATGGGATGATGTAAGTGGCAATCAGAATTTGCTATCTATTGCCTCAGTATGCAAGAGTTTCTCCAGGTTCTTTAGCTCTTTTTGATGCTTCTGTTGTGAAGGAGACAGATAAAGTGTAAAGTAGCAGTGTTTCTGATGATGTTAGTTGAGAGAAAAAAGGGTAGGGGGTTAATTTTAACACTGCCAGTCACAGCTGCAGGTCTGGTGCAGGATCTATAAAACCCAGGATGATTTGCCTTGGTTGCATTGTTACAGTACCCACTGAACTGTAGGACATGCTGTAGGGCCCTTCATTTTCTTTTCAGGTACTTGGCTTTTTTCATTAATTCGCACAAAACCTCTATCTGAGCTTGTAGCTTATGGCAGTGCATTTAAGGGATATAAATGGAAATCTTAAATGTATAAAACACTATGGAAGAAAACAGTAAGTTTTCCTCATGGTAGCTGTTTGTAAAACACTGAAATCTTTGCCATAGACTATGATTTGAACCTACTGGAGTGATTGAGCAATCCAGTGTGTTTCAAACATGAAACCAAAACAGTGTTTCAGCTAACGACAAACTTACCTGTATCAGCACCACAGGACTTTTCCTTCCCTTCTCTGAAGCTATCTGAATCACCTCATTTTTCTGAAAAGCTGTTAAAGGACAAGTTTCTGTTGTGGCTCTTCTTGTTATGAGGTGAATGTGGTCAACTGACCAGTCTTCAGTCTTCTTTAATTCTCTATCTCTAGAATATACAGACTGACTTCCTGACTCCCCAAAAATCTATGTTTTATCTATAAATACATGGTACAGAGACTGCTTTCTTCTCTTGAACTACAGCACGCTTCACAAAAGAGCCCTAGACTTTTGTGATGTCTGTTCTATGCAAATAATTAGGATGTTCCTTATGGTGGCACTTCATTGCATTAATTAATTTTAAAGAGTAATTACTGCAGTAAGTGGTTGCTTACTTAAGTGTTACTAAAAATGATAGCATTTGTGAGAAAAGGCTAAGTGAATTTAATAAAATGGAGGAAACAGAATGCAACATTATGAAGGCAAAAAAACCCAGATATTTTCCTTGAGTGATAAGAAAAGTATTGGGACTGTGTAGATCATTACAAAATTTCAACCATGGTGTGAAAGTAGTGTACATCTCAGGTGTGAGAATAAACATGCAGATTTCCTTTCAAATTAAGTAGCAGATGGGAAATTGCAGCATGCTGCTCTCATCCAAAGTGGCCACATTTGCTTTGTACACTTCATCATCACGTGGTAAGTCCCAAAGCAGTGTCATGACATCTTTGCTCACTGTAACCCAAGAGTGTCAGCATGGCCATGGGAATGGATGGCTCTGTTTGACCTGGTATCTGGCTTTTCGTACCTTTTCCCTCTCTTTCCTGACTGACTAAAAGGGACAAAAGAGCCTTCACTGAGTTTATATCTCATGTTTGTAGTCTGGCAGGGTGATCCAAGCCATTCATCTGTTTTCCTGAAGAAGTGCTGTAGAGTTGCTAAGAATTACATGCATCTAGAAGGCTCAGATTAACTCTGCACAGGTGTCTATGGTGATAGCAGGTGAGGAGGTTTACAGGGCATGAATCAGAGTACACAAAATCCTAAGACATTTTTGACATCACTATGTGATGTCCCCAATACCAAAAAAAAAAAAAAAAAATATTACCTCATCCTTCCCTCTGTCAAATTTTTGCCAATAGATATGGAAGTCATTAACATCAATTGATACTTAATGTTATTTTCCTATTTATTTGTCCTTCATTTTTTTGTTCTGTGGCCTAACAGGTCCCTGCCACCAAAGTCAGGAGTATCTAGTTTCCTGTCTGTGCACTCAATTCTGAGACTTCCTGTGAGCCAATATATTTTACTAATCCAACATAAAAATAAGGTAGCAAAAGAAGGTGGGTAGTTTACCGCTGTACTAGTAAGTAGAATTATTTTGTAGCAGGGGCCACTGAACATTGAGAAGTGGAAAGAGTGTGTGCAGCTATATAGCCAGGAATAGGCAAAGGAATAAGGAGGAATGAAGGCAAAATGTCCTCTTTTCAGTATCAATAGGCCCTTAAATCATGTCAGTTCCTTATAGCCCCTCATTTTGATCTTAGATATCCAAAATCATATCTTTATCACTATTACCTCAGTTTGTCTCACAAAAGCTCTCAATGCATTGTTTGCCTATCCTTCCATTTTCTTAAATGACAGAGCCACAGCTTTGGTACTGACCCCCTTAGATACTAGAGGTCAAGACAAGCACCACAGTAGAGTCAACATATTTCCTTCTTGTGTAATTTCTTTTTTTCCTTTTGTGTTTTCATAACCAGATGTCTGGAAAAATTATTAAGACAACACAGCTGTAGTTTTTACCAGGCAAAAATAAGTGTTCCTCGTTCTGGTGTCAGCTATGGGATTGCTACTTAGAGAATACATTTTTTAAGGTTTAACCACAGGATGAATTCTTTGCATGCAGATGGCCTGTGCTTTATCACCAAAGGAACAGGCTTGGTTTCCGGAAGTTCTCTGTTGAGTCCTTACATTTCTCTTACATTTCCTACCCTTATCTTGCATGACTTGTTAGTCCTACAGCTTACAGTTTTTATCCCTACATATAGGAATGTGTAGTTTCCCGAAGAAAGTAATTGATCAACTTTTTTCCATTATTAAGTAGCTTGTTTTACTGCTCCTTCTGTTTGTGCATATTCATACCACTGCAAAAGTGTTCAATAAGTGTTAATGTAAAACATAAATAAGCTTAAATATGAAACATAGAGACAAGCTCCAGAAGAGAGTAAAACCAGCCCAAAATAGGTGGATGCTTTACAGTATCAGTTACAATTACATTACAAATACTGAGGACTCATGAATTTTCTGCCAGACGAGTAAAATTTTTAGACTAATGTGGGGTTTCTGTTTCTTTGATAATTAAAGTGATATAATATGCATGATCTGTAACTTAAACAGAAACTGTACATAAGAAATGAGTGGACTAAAATCGGATCTCTACTAATTTTGTGGGAACACTATAGTATAATTTTTGTACTTTTCAACACAATTTTACTTTTTCATCAATAATTTGCATATCCATATATGTGTCTACTATGTGTGCTATTATGATACAGTAATAATATATTACCTTGCCAGTATAGTCCATTATGTTAAACAGTCTGTATCATTAATTTTAGTTTCCTTTTTTTTTTTTTTGGTTTATTTGGATGTGCACCAGGACTCAGCTTAACTAGAGAGTTCAAATTAGCATATTTTTCTTGGGGAATGCCCTTGAATTGTGCTTGAGTAGCTGTCTTGTGTGAGATGTGAGCAGCACTGCTTGCAGAAGGGGTGAGAGTTTGTTTCAGGCAGTATGCAGTGATCCTGTGTGGCTGTGCCTACTTTAAAACCTCAGGAAAGCTCTTCACGCTGTCAGGATGATTGTTCAGTGAGTAGCAAGAAGCAGTAATGGGCAGGCTTGTCACCTCGGAAGTCAGTGCTAGGTCATTTTTACAGGGCATTTCAGTAGAGCTTCAAATAGAGTCCACGTGGGAGGCCAGGTAAGAAACTAAGATACCACTAGGTTATGAAAAGCAAACCTAAGGCCTTTCTATTGCTTCTGTACAGAGGGTGATGGCAGGGTATGATGTGCTGTGGGAGATGTGCAATGTAAATTATCCAAATTTGTTTTTTTTCCACACATGTATTTGTTTTAAGAAGTATATTTCAAATTTAAATAAGAATATGTCTGACAGTCTAACTGAATATTAAGTGCTACCAAATATCAACCTTGGTGTGACCAACCAAAAGAGACAGACAACATGACTTTTTATTAATATCGCATACCAAGTAACATTGTGGTCACTTGCTGTGATGAATGGAACAAAATGTTGCTTTCTGGCACAAAGCTTAGAAATGGAGAAAATTGCAATCAATCAAATACAGCAACATTAGTGAAACTTGGGTGAAAAATCTAGTGGAAATGTAGGAACGTAATTGTGTAGCTATCTCCCATTATCGCTCATTCAGCTCATATGCAATCCTATTGTGAGATTCAAGTTTTATTCTCATCACACTTTTAATCAAGACTTTATTGTGAGAAGTATAATTCCATTGTGATGTCCATGAACTGTTGCTTAAGGGCTTTTTTTTCTCCCAGTGTTTTTTCTACTGTTTAAATTTGAGAATATCTGCATGTGCATACAATATAGCATATTTTAATATATTTATTTATGGTAGCCATGTTAGACATAAAAGGAAGTATAAAATTTTTCTTTGACCTTGGTAAAAAAGTGACATGCTGCAAAGTTGCAAAGAACACTGGTCCATAGGAATAAATGCTATTTTACACCTAAGGTAAACCCAGCTAATGACGACAGGTTTGAGTACAACAAAATTAGGAACACAAAACAAAAAGCCAATCATAGAATTTGTTTACATACTTCTCAGTTGATGAGATCTTTTATTGTTATAAGTGATTTGAAATACATTTTGCTCTATCTACACATATATATAGCATCCTAAACAAATTTAGCACCATGAATTTTGTAGTAAATAGTATTGCAGGGAGCTTTTTATTTCTCATGTAAGAAGCAGCAGCTGTATGTGCACTTACGCCTTTCTGTGTGTTAAACTGAATGGCTATTTTTTGTTACATGTTACATGCTCTTGTGTGTGGTGTTTTCAATATTTCTTCCTATTTAAAAATTGATATCACAATAGGAGGTAAAGAAGAGCTATTTTTTACTTTTATTTCTTCTTAGTTTAATGACATAACTGTTTACTGATTTTACTTTTCTTAATGCAGAAAACATCTCTGTTATTATAATCTATATGTGGTCAGTAGCCTTTGACAGAAATCAAAGCCGTTGTCACTGTTGCAAGTGTAGCCACCATTTTGGCCTTTTTGTGTTGAATGTCGTGAGGACTAACCATCGCTTAGCTTTATCGTTGTCCAGAAAAGGGTAAGAACAAGAATCATAAGAGCTGGGAAAACTGAAATTAAACCGAGGAGAGAAAATGTAGTAAGTCTCAGGTGCACAAGGCATTTCTAAGTCTAGATTTCAGTATATTTTAATAATTCCTAAATGCTTTTGTAAATTATATAATCGTATGGATTATAATGCTCTAGGTGCAAAAAATCACATTTGTAGTAAAAGAAATTTTGACAACTGGCCTCAAGTTGTGCCAGAGAGGTTTCAGTTGGGCATTAAGAAAAAACTTCACTGAAAGGGTTGTTAAGCAGTGGAACAGCCTGCTCAGAAAGGTGGTGTAGTCACCATCCCTGGAGGTATTTAAAACACATGTAGATAAAAAATGGAAGAAGAGACTGTAGAAACAATAATATTTACTCCATCAAAATCTCACTAGGTTATGTTAAATAAAGAAGCAGTTCGGGTTTTTCACCTTTAAATATCTACATTCATTGCTGTTAAGCTTCTTTTGCAAGCACTGAGACCCAAAAAAACCACTTGTTTCCTTCTTTCGGTATTGTACAGAATTCTACAGAAGGACTTTCTTTTTTTTGTCCTACAGAATACTTTTCTTGTTTGGAAGTTGATTTGTTGTTGTTATTGATGTTTAATCATTTTATTTGCCTGTTCACTAAATAACTTGGATAACTCTTTTAATTTCATGTGTGATATACATCTCCTAGCCTCTACCTCCAAATCAGAGTATTTCCATTAATTTCCATGGGTGATCTGTTAATTCAGCAGGAATTCTTGCTTATAGGAAAACCCTATATTAAAAAAAATAAAATAAAAAAAAATTTCTCTTATCTGATTTTTATTCTTCCCCATCCAGTTCCATACAAGTTCTAGTTTCCTTTGGTCATATACCGGTTTTTGCTTGTAACTTTGGTTATAAGCTGTGTATAAAGTGGGTGTATATGTATAGATGTTTAGCGTGGCATCCAGTGATTTCCACTGCCTCACCAAATGGGACATCAAATTTTGAACTATGTCAGGCTGGCCAAGTGTAAAACAGATCCCTTCATGAAAGTTTAGAGCAAACTTTTGTGCCTTGTTTGCAACATCATTAGTAAACACAGCTTTTATTAGATGTAGTCTGAGATTTTATTAGATCTATTTAGTGTTAAATAAACAAATAAACATACACATATACATGGTTTAATTTTACTTACATATATTTATTATATACATTT
>WTSP01005332.1:114718-136132 GCA_025331215.1 Actenoides lindsayi | reverse complement strand
TGAATTGCTGTTAAAAGAGGCTTGGTGAGATGTAAAATGGGCTTGTCCCAGCTTCCTCTGATGATCCCAGTACTGAACTGTATTATTAAAGGTTCTATTACAATTATTAAAGGTACTATTATTAAAAGTTAAATATTGGAACAGAATGGGAAATTCAAGGAAAAAAGTAAATATCAAAAATATATTGAACTAGCCCTATAAAGGGCTAGATATCTGTGAATGCTGAAATGTCTTGCCTAATTGGAAAGGCTACAGGTAGAGGGTTTTAAAATCTCTTTTGGAAGGTCTTTTGTTGGTTAAACTGAATCACAAGAGCTTATATTTAATTGTTTTGTAAATCAGATGCAAGGAACTCAAAAACATTTAGACAAATGATGGAGAACCTGTCTGCTTATGGCTAGTACTATCTCCTGTTGAAGAAGAGCCACACAGTTGTTTCAAAATATTACATTCTGTCTAGTGAGATAATGAGAATCAATGGAATAAATGCTAAACTAAAACTTTTTTGGGGAAAAAGGAGAGGTGAAGTTCACATGTAAAGTAAGGCAGTCCCACTCAGCAAAAGCAATGCAAGATACTGACAAAAAAGTTCTTCCTGTGGAAAGATCCGTATGAAAATCTTTTTAGTGTTAGGAGAAGAAAAAATTAACATCTACAGTAAAGTGCACTTGGGTTGGATCAGAAGTCTCGATGATGCATCTGGAAGCAAACTAATGTCAATCACTGCAGGTGTAATTATGAAGGTAATTGCAATTCAGTACATGTGCTACCAAAAAATGAAATTAAAAAATCGCAAAGCAAATAAAATCATGAGCAGCCAAAAGACAAAAAGTTTGTGATAAATGGTTCATTTAGACCTGCAGTGCTGTGTGGGCAAAATTGGATTGCAATCATAGCCGTTTCAAAAATGAAAACATTAAGAGAAAAGGAAATTGGACAGAAATGGCATGGAAATTACAGCCTTTGATCCATTTTTGAAGAACCTTTTATGAGACATCATCGTGAGTGGGCAGCAAATTCTTTCCAATCTCCTCTTAAAGCACTTGTAAAAGCTTGGAGATCATGAGAATGAAATAAACATTTTAGCATGGATTGTGGGAGCCTATCTCTCTCTGCTGACCTTTTTTAGCTTTTTTTTAAGCAGCAGAAAATTGCACTGAATGTTTAGTGCAATAATATGGAATGTATATAGTTTATGCAAATATATAGAACATGGCGTACCACAGTGATGTAGAAAGGAAATTATTTTCTGTAGTAGCACTAGTTTTTCTTGAATTTTCTGTAAAAATCAGGAAATATAGATGGGGATAGACTGCATGCTGGTTTTAGAGATGTGTTAGATAGAAGTGCAGATGGGTTTTGCAGATTATAATTTTGGGTGCTCACTTGGTCTGGGTTGAGTAAGTCTCTGTTTATACTTGCCACAAGTTTTATTCCTGAAGAAGGCTGTGTCTTTTCCTGCTTAGGAATACATCATTTTAACCTTCTGGGTTATCCTGCTCCGTTGGGGGAATTACAATGTTTCAATGTGGAAATTCAGTGTATATATGGAGAAAAGAGGCAAACTGTTAACATGAATAATACACTGTAATTGCCAAAGCATAGCCCAGCTCTGCATTAGCTAAAATTAGATTAAGCTCTGAGGCTATAAAGCAAAGATGATCATAGACTTGTTCAATCACTATTAAAATATCTGTAATTCTGTTGTAAAACTTTAATGTATGGATGTATTTCGCAGTGCTCCTTATTAAATACCTGTAATTAAAATCAAAATGCATTGGGCTAGCTGTCCTATTCTGTAAAGTCTGAGTAATTAGCTTTCAGGTAATTGGTCAGATTAGTGACTGTACATAAAATTATGATTGTTGATGAGAAGAAATATGTTACATCCTGATTTGAAGGATCATGAATGCTGTCACATAAAAGAATAAGCACACTATTTTACATTTCAGTAAACAACAGCTGGATTCTTCCAAGAGTGCTGCTTAAATCAGATTCAAGCTGCCTGAAGCAAAATCCCTGTTTATTTTTGTACTTTATTTGACTTGACTGTATTCTGTTTTCATTAACATTTTCTATCTGAACATTTTCATTCTGCAGAAAAAGTCAAGTTGTCATTGAATTTGTGAAATTTAGGGTCTTTTTTTTTTTTTTTTTACTTTCTGTAGCATTATTAAGATGGAAAATACTCTCCGGTATATCCAAATAAAGATTATAGGAAAAATTAGTATAAAAATAGTTTAAATGTTTATTCATTTGTAAATTTTTATTTTTGTTAGTTTTGATTATTGGATTATTAAATGAGAGGTGGAGACAAAGCTGTATTTTGCCATTGTGCTGCTGCTATTATCATTATTAAACATTTATATAGTTTATGTATAGCTGCTGTTCACATCTTAGGCAAATAAAAAATGTCATCCATGCCCTGAGGTGTTTGCAATCTAAAATTAGATAGAAGATCAACACAAGAGATAACAGACGATAATGGTTGACTCTAGGAGCGGGAGGTTTGGAAGAGTATGTTTTTGTTAAGCTGCTGTCCTCTTATCACTTTCCTTTTGAAATGCTTGCTTTTAACAGTCTGCAGACTTGCTGAGGGTACACTCTGCCCCATTATCCAGACCATTAATAAAGATGTAAACCAGAACTGGACCCAATATTGACCCCTGGGGTACAACCGCTAGTTATTGGCCTCCAACGAGACTTTGTTCCATTGCTCACGACCTTCTGTGCCTAGCTCTTCAGCAGGATTTCAATCTACGTCATTGCCTACTGATCTAGCTCCTACTTCATCAGCTTCTCTATGAGGATCTTACAGGAGATAGCATCAAAAGCCTTACTGAAGTCAAAGCTGACAGTATCCACTGGTCTTCCCTCATCTGCAAAGCCAGGTATTTTGTAATAGAAAGTTGTCAGCTTGGTTAAGCATGACTTCCCCATGCTGACTACTCCAAATCACCTTCTTGTCCTTCATGTGCCTGAAACTGGTTTCCGGGATCACCTGTTCCAGCACCTTCCCAGGGATGGAGGTGAGGATAACCAGCCTGTAGATTTCCTGTAGGTCCTCCTTCCTGCCCTTCTCGAAGTTTAAAGTAACATTTGCTTTCCTCCAGTCTTCGGACAATTTGCCCAGTTGCCACAATTGTTCAAAGATGACCAAGGGTAGCCTTGAAATGGCAGGAGGCAGCTCCCTCAGTACTTACAGATGCATACGATAGTCTTCTCTATATCCTGTTTGCTTAAGCATTACCTGAATTGATCCTTTTCCACCAAAGGTACATCACCTTTGCTCCAGACTTTCCATTTAGTCTCCAGGGCCTGAGATTCCTGAAGTGTGGCCTTGTTAGCAGAGACTGAGGTGAAGAAATTATTCAGTACCTCAGCCTTTTCTATGTCCTGTGTCACCAGTTCCCCTGACACATTCGGTAGGGGCTCATACTTTCAGTAGTCTTCCTTTTGTCACCTGTGTACTTATGGAAACTCTTCTTGTCTTTAACATCCCTTGCCATGTTCAATTCCAGGCAGGCTTTGGCTTTCCTATCTGCACCTCTACATTCTCAGCTAGTATCTCTATATTCCTCTCAGGTTGCCTCTTCATGTTTCTGCCTTCTGCATGCTTTGTGATTTGTGTTTAAGGTTTACTCAGAGCTCCTTGTTCATCCATGCAAGTCTCCTGGCTTTTTTGTCTGGCTTCCAACTCATTGGGATGGAGCAGTTGCAGCTCTTGCAGAACACAGCCCCAGCTCTTGCAGCCTGTCTTCATATGAGAGGTGCTTCAGTCCTTTAATGGTCTCTGGGGCTCTTCTCTGGGCACGTTACAGTATGTCCATGTCTCTCTTGAACTGAGGAGAATGGAAGTGGACGCAGAATTCCAGATGCATTTTTTACAGATGGTCATAGCAAGGGTTTGAAGTAATGGATATGGCAAGAGGAGATAGTGATTAATATGTGACTAGCACTTCCATAGAGGTAAGAGGAATAAAGTTTGCAAGAAAGAAAAGGGAATGAAAAAAAGGAGTTTCAAGAGTCAACAGAGGGAAGTCAGTGGGGTAGAAATCACAACTAATTGGAAGCAGCAAAATAGAGCAGAAGGATGTGATACATATATTGGGAAGGTGAGTGGGAGGGTGAGGATAGGAAGAAGCTAAACCTTGATAAAAGTTAATTGAAGGCAATGGGAATCTTTTATGTTTATTGCAGCAAATTCTTGTTAGGGAACAGGTTGTAGAAGTGGCAGGTTGTTAGAAATAAGATACACCCTGTCTAGACTTCATATTTTGTAAAGTTCAGCCATAACAAGTGCCTCTAGGGCAATGAGCCTGTTTTATTGGGTTGGTGGCTGATGATTGCTTTGGTACCTCAGTGGGATGTGCTTGAAAGAGGAACTGAGTCTAATGACAGCTGTTTCAAAAGGACGTTCTAATTTGCAAAGGTGGTTCTTTTAGCGGAAAAAACCTCTGCCTGGTTGTGGCTGAAGTAGTTTACACAGATGTTCCAGAGAGTGAGTATATTAATATATCTGTTCAGAACATAGAAAAGATACACAAAATGAAAACAGGGCCAAAGGGATATTTTAAATTGCCAAGCCCTCACAGGGAAGATAAAAGCAAAACTTTGATTTACTGCTTAAATTATACACATTTGTTATACTGAGCCACTGAAGTGTTAGAAAACTTAAGTGGTCCTAATAAGGGTAGTAAGAGAATTGAGGAGGTTTATTGTATAGGAACAGCATCACATATTTTGTGTATCTTTGAGCCCTGACCTCTGGTAGGAGCACCCTTTATCTTTACTTTCTGTGGGATTGTTTGGTTTTCTTTCTAAGTATTTTCATATCTTTCCTTATTACTGTTTTATAACTAACTTGAGATTCAGTGCTAATGTGCAAAACACATGCTAGTGATTTAGTTCTGTTGTAAGCTTCTCCAACCCTAAATCTCCAAAAAGTGTTTAGATTCCCTATTGAAATCTCATTGTTAAGGAGTATTTCTACTATGTTCATCTCCAGGTAACAAATGGCTAACCTAATCAAATGTCCAATGTTGGCATATCTGAATTTGTCTTCATGAAATGCTGTTATAAATACTTACTTTGTTTAACTTATGGAATCCACCAATGTCTGCTTAATGTTTAGTTTCCAAATCATGAAAAGTTTATGGAACATTAAAAATAAAAGTTTCTCAACATTCTCAGTTTCCAAATGCCATGTACTCTAGTATACGTGAGTTTTGTGTAACGTGTCTGAAGAACTTATAAGTCAGGCCCGCTGTAGACTGGAGAGGAGAGAAGAATGAATTCCAAAGGCTAGGAATAAAAAAAACACTTGCCAGTGGTCCCTTGGGTTCCTTTGCTTCAAATCAAGAGTTGTTATACCATTTCTACTACTGAACCATAACTGCAATCCTATAAGTACAGACATCTACAGTATCTCCAGTGTAAAATACTTTCTTCTAGAACACAAGTATATTAGCTGTAATAAGTATTAACATATCTATCTTCTGATAGCAAGTAATAGGTAAGTGGGAAAGGATTCACAAATGACAGATTGAGAACTATGGCAATACTCTTCAACCAAAGATTTCATATAATTGCATCAGATTATGTGGTGATAGGGAATGAAGTAGATTTCTTAGCCATTGCTCAGTTGCTCATATCTGGGGCTATATGAAATCATTACAGCTTTTGAATGTCAAATGGGGAATTGCTTTAGTTGTAGCAAAAAACTCAATGAACTTTGTTTTGTTTTGTGGAGGTGATGGAAGACTGAGGTCAAATCCTTTTTTTCACATTCTTACTGAAGTGTAGGTTTACGTTAAGAGTTCTTAGCATCTTTTCAAATTTCAAGAAGAAAATATGAAAAATAGCTTTTATTACCGTTCTGTCGTATTTGTGAGGACGGTGAAGGAACGACTCATAAAAAGATATTTCTCAAGTTTTAACATACTGACTTTTTCATTATCATAGCAGGTGGTCATTTTCATATAAATGAAACTTGTAAATAACAACATACCTTTTCACATGGATCCAATTACAGTGCATGCTTCCAAAAGCCAAATGCATGGAAAATAACCCTTCCTTTTCATTCTCTCTCTAACCAAATAAAATGAATCTTTAAATCTCTTTATATCTACTGGTCATAGTCTACATGAAACATTATATGAAATAATACTAAACTGGTTCATGTTTTTCTCTTCTTTCCATTTTTCTCTCAGTTAATACTAAAGCTATACAAAAAATAATTCAAATCAAAGTGGAATTTTCTTTTTTTTGTTTATATGTTTGTAAAATAGCTTTCAGGTTTCTCACAGACTTGTATTGACCTGTGCTATGCTTTTCCCCTTTCCTCACTTAATATTCTCATAAATTTTACCCTCTTCTTTTGGGGCAATCATTCTTTCCCAGACTGCTGTTTTCTGATATAAAAATTACAGTTCAATGCTTGGCACTTACCTAATTTTATATCTATAAAAGTTAGACATCATATAAATACATTAAAAAAAAAATAATTATAAACTTCCTCAGTAGATGTCTCTTTTCAATCTGTTTTGTTCTTCCTGGTCTGCTGTTAGCTCAGACTTAGCATCTAAAGTCAAGTGAGACAAATCCCACCCTTAAAGACCTCACTGCCGTAAGAGGTCAGGTTAAAATACTGATCTATCTAAGGATTATTGGAGGAACATGAAAAAGAGGCAACACACAGTACTGATTACTAATGCTGAAACTATCGTGTGTTTGAAGTGTATTGCAAAAGTTGATAGTATTTTATGGGGTCCATAAAACTTAAATAAAATATTTCCAAGTAAAATAAAATACATCTTGGAAATGCATTGTGAGGTGCCTGAGCCACATTTTAAGTAAGAATTCTTAAGCACAGATTAGGGGGCCAGAAGTACACCTTATCTTAGAAGTACAGCTTTTAACCTGCATGCTACTAACACCAACAATGAAAATAAATACCGCCTCTGGTGGGATTCCCTAGCTGTAAAGCATTTAAAGAAATTATTCCCCCAGATGAATTTTTAAAGTCATTATTGGTCTAGGCAAGTGAAAGCTGTGTCTTGGTGCAGTGCTATAGCTGCTATCTTCAACTCATTAGGTTCTGCTGTAGAAAAACAGATAACTTGAAGAGTTTACACAACATTGGTCAATTTAACTGGGGGTCCTTTAGACTCTTGAATCAAATCTGTCTTCTGGCAGACAAAGAGAACGATTTAAATCCTTGGCATTTCCGATACTTTTAATCAGAACTGATGCAGACTTCCTCCATCAGTGCCTGCTGTATTCATTGTGGTGAAGAAGGATTCTAAAGAAGTATGTATCTGTTGTACTTTGGCAGTGGTGATTCCAAGATGACCAATATATGTAGTATATTTCAGTTTCCCTGTCAAAAGCATTGTGCTTCAAATTGCTATGCTAAAAACTCCTGAATTCTGTCCTAAGCACACTTGCAAAGGTACAAATATTGGTATGCATAAAAAAAAGTGTTTATGATGGCTTAGTGATTACTTTGACATACAGCTGGTATGTTTTTTAAATTACTATTACTGAGCTCTACTGCTATTGGAAAATATGTATGCATTAATTAGTACAAGGACCAATAAGCATATTAAATCAGGCACATTATTTTTTGCATATACATTATGATATTATGGAAGGAAGGTTGTTGAGCTGGACATAAAAGTGCTAATAGTGATTTGTAAAACAATTTTTAGAATTACAAGGTATTGAACTTGATGATAAAAGGGAGTCTTAGAAGAAGGCATTTAGCTTTAAAGAACTGAAGAACTTTTCTCTTTCCTCACCCTATACCATCCTTATCCTATAGCACCCCCCTTTCACGCAGCTACTCTCTTTGTAGTATTTTAAACACAAGAGATTGCAGCTGAGTCCTTCACACTAGCTCTGAATAAAGACTATGCAATTTCATTCCAGATATTTTTGGGGTACAGATTTCTTGTCTTCAGAGTCATGAATGAGCTTGCTTCAGTGCCTGTGATACGGAGGATCAATATTACTCTATTTTGCAGTTTCTCACTACAAACAGAACATGTAAATCTATTGTGCTTTCCAGTTAAATAACCTATAAACTGGTATTTGAACTATAGAGATAACTGTAAGTTTTTTACTCTTCTTACATGAAGATTTACTGAAAACTAAGCCATAGGCAATTTTGAATATTATATTAACACTTTTTCACATAATTCTTAACTAACACTTGTTAGACCTTTCTATTGAAGTGTAAAACAACACTGATTTGTCACAAAAGAACAGTATCAATGATTTGTATGAAGTCTTTT
The DNA here is from genome assembly GCA_025331215.1 of Actenoides lindsayi. Classification (NCBI taxonomy): domain Eukaryota; kingdom Metazoa; phylum Chordata; class Aves; order Coraciiformes; family Alcedinidae; genus Actenoides; species Actenoides lindsayi. The sequence continues at coordinate 127,835 of WTSP01005332.1, read as the reverse complement.
ATAAGAGGATGTGGTTCTATTAAAACTAATAGCCAAAGATGTCTGTTTGTGTTATTAATATGTATATATAATTTTCAATTCAAGCCACATCTAGTACATTTTACAAATAGCATGTTACTGTTTACTGTATGGAAATGATGTCTGCATAAGAATTGCTGATTCATGGTCTCTAAACTCATGATGAGCTACTTTATTAAAGATGGCTTTTCTGAGTTCTTAAGGCGAAGCATACAGAAGCTACCCAAATGAGAAAGCTCCTTTGAAGTAATGATGAGAATCCAAAGTGTCCGTTCATCTCAGAGAGCTGCATCTGTGAACTCTGAATATTACGTTGTTTACTTAAGTCTTCCTTCTTTGGCAGTCAGTTTGAAAATTAAACCATTTTTACAATACCAGTTTGCCCTTGTGTTTCATAACCAAATCTCCTTAGTAAGCATCATGAAATGACAAACTGGTGAATCTGTTTAGCTGAGACATGAAAGACTGCAGTCTAGAAATTCCACATCTGAGGATTACCTCGGTATTTCTGCCTGACAGGATTATATTAAAGAGAAATAACAATTCCCCAGAAAAGCAAGATTAAAGATTAGCTATTTTATTTTTTCTGATTTTTTATTTTAAAATCCATTTTAAGAAGGAAAATAAAATAACTGAAATACATATTTGCTTTAAAATAATCTGAATAATGAACACATAATTGCCCTAAGTTTTCAGAAATTACAACATATTTGGGTATATTTTACTGCTTTGTTTTTCATTTATCATGCTTATTTTCATTTTCTATTGCCTGTGGTTTTTCAAAAACTGTAAATAATTTAGAGATGACCTAGATTTAGAAAAATATGTTTTAAAAATCTATGATTTAAAGTGTGCCTAGGAAAGACACTTTATTACACATAAAAACTGGTTTCTTGCTTTCATGTTGAAAGATAATTCAGGCAATGGTAAACCATTAGTAGTCTGACCTCAGTACTATACAAGGATTTAAAAGATATTTTAGAAAAACAGTAATTAGAGGTATGGGGGCAATGGAAGCCCCCATGGAATTACCAAATACAGAGCATGCCAGACAAAATTGACCATATTGTTTGATGCAATAGTTGGTTGGTTGGGTTTTTTTTGAGAAAGGATGCTCAGTTAATTTTGTCTGTATGGACTTTCTATCATTTGATATGGAAGTACATTTTAAAAAGAGTCTTAGTTATCTTCTAAATGTGTACAAAAGCTGTAAAGTGATTGACAAAATGTCAGAAGGAATAAACATGATGATGGCCTATATTTAAAGTTATTGGATAGGAAGGAGGTTATTGGCATGGTTCTAAAAGGAACATTGGTCTTCTATCAATATTATTTTAAGAAATGACCCCAGAAAGTCAGAAAATAAATTTACTTCTCATACATATTGGAAAGTTTTGGCAACTTGTAGAAGGAATGCTATCTCTAGGAAAAAGGCTTGAGATTGAGAAGATCTTTAGGAATAGATTGTGTATAGAAGCACAAAATGAAAGACAACCACTGATAAAAAATTTCTACTCTATCTGGGTTCTTATCCCTTGAAAACAACAGAGAAGGGAAAAAAAAAAGATGGACTTCATGGGTGAACCGAGATACCACCATGGGAAACTGAAAAATTTCTAGGAGTTACTCATCAAGATGTTCAAGAAAAATGGACATGTGTTAATTTAGAAAGAGACAGGTACAGTTCCATTTGGAATGCTACACACAGTTCTTTCCATCACTTTTCCAGGGACATAAATCCATAAATTCAGAGCAGACAAGGAGAAGGGTTATAATTAATAATCAGGGGAAAGGGGAAACTCATTGCGTAAGCAAAATCAGTTATTGATCACATGTCAGTTGCAGTTGTCTTAATAGCTGAGGGTTGGACAGGAATCCTAGAGGTCAGCACAGGCTGGAAAACAAATTCCAATAGTTATTAAATGGAAGATATAAGTTTCATGTAGTGTTTGAATCCCTGTGCTATGTTTTTTATGTTCCTTAGTATTCCATATAAGAAATTATATGATGCCACCTTTGACAATTTCTTATTCTTAGCTTTGTGCCAATTTTTCATAAACTCTAGTCTATGCGTGTGTCATTAAGCAGTATCTTCATGATCTGTCATTTTAGTAGATTGCAACAATGAACAGATATTTTCACACTGTGATGCACCAAGATATTCAGCATCTACTAAAACATACTTAGAAGGTCAATCTGTTAGTGTCCCATCAATTTCATACGAATTCTCTATGATATATGATTTCTGTGACAGAACTGAATCCAAAGTTCAAGGCTAACATTTTCACTGCTGGATACTTTGTTTTCTGATTGCATTTATGCTACTTCATTAGAGAAAAAAATAGCAGTAGAGAATCTCTGGTAGTTCAGTCTTATTCTTTCTAAGCGTTGTTTTGCCTAACAGTATATTTTCAATATTTTTTAAGGGCCTGCTCAGTACAGCACTTAGCTAAGTGATAAAGGGAAAAGCTACCTTATGACTCTCTTATCCCTCTCCCCTAAGCAGTGATATTTCAGAATAATATTAGGCTACTTTTATACATATGGACAGAGTTTGGAGTAAGACATAGTCCAGTAATTTATTTATTTAGATATTTACACTGAGCTGGACCTCCTACATCTTATTTGTTTTTCAAGATTGCTCCAGGGCTACAGACTGTATGCATCACATTATGAAGCTCTGGAAATGTCAGATATGAGTCAATATTTGTGGTGTTTATCCTTACAACTCAAGCCAAGTCTTCTTCCAGAAGACTTCGCAAAAAAGATTGAAATTCAGCTGGCATAAAAGGTTATATCAGACTGAACTGCTTAGGCTTGGCCTTCCTGGGGAGATGCAGCTGGATGAAGGACAAGAAAACTCAGAAAAATAATTTTAGGCAGATAATTCAAGTTATTACCCTGTAGGAAAGGGCCTGCACTTTATAAAATGCTTGCTGTCATCTGGTAATTTGAGTTTGTTTCATAAATCTTAGAAAGTGCGTAGTAGCTGGGGAGCTTCGCCAGTGTTAAGTGTGTAGAACTAGGTCTACAATGTCATATATAATAGCCTAGTAATGTTAATGTGCACATTACGTTAAATATTCTGGGTATTCAGACATTGCACTAAATTTTCAGCAGATGTTTAAGTCATTGAAAATTGCAAATTTGGAAATGACTGAATTGAAAAAAAATCCTTCATCTATTATAATGACTGACAATTCATGTTTGAAGAGTTGCTGTGGGGCTTTTTCCTGTTTTGCAAAGACCCAGGATACTTGTTTTACCTAATCATCTCTTCCCTTGTGCTAATGTGTTTAGAGGTTTTATTTTCATTGAATTCTTTAGGGAATGAAGTATATATGAATGATTATCTGTCTTTATCTTGGCATGCATTGGTATCTGAGATGGCTAGATATTTGCCTGCCTGCCTTGAAATTTCATTCCTTCCAAATTTTCCTTCTAAAAAATCAAATAAAAGTTACAACCCTGAAGAATGTTTCTATCATGATCACTGCTGTGAGTCTTTCTGAATTCATTTCCCTTCAGAAATGGGTTTCTTCATTTGTCCTGTCTGTGTTGTGAGTTCTCAGGCAAAGTTATTTTATTGAGCTTTCAGTGTCATTGAATTTAAGAATGGCAGTTCAGGCCTTCTGCCAAGTCAGTGTTTTGGGACTGAAATTGTCCTTGTTTTTCTTCGTTGTTGAAAAATATTTGAGGTTCAAATATGAAGCCAAAGTCCCATTCTGTAGAATAAATAATTATCCTGACATAATTCGCCATTTGTACATGTGGCATAAATTTTGTGAGAACAGAGCAAGATGGGTTATGGTCATAAAGAATCCCAGTTCTGTTTTCTCCATTCATTTCAGCAATAATTTCTCCTGTTCTTTAACTGAGAATTCCTTATAGTGAACAAGGTTTGTATGTTGTGAACTTGCTAGTCTGATGCCATATTTAGTCTGGCAAGAAGCCTCATGTTTCCAGCATTGGATGTTTTAATGCCTGGAAGTAAAATCTTTTACTCTTGATGAAATGGCATCCTGGGTTTCTGTGTATATAAGGACTTTTTATCCACATTTTTCTCCATTTCACCTTACTATCTGGGGGATTCACTGTGGAAAAAGCAGCATGACACCCCTGAGTTCTAGCTAGCTGGCAGTGTATTAACATCTCATTTAAACATTAAACCCTGTTTACTTTCAAGTTATGAAGATGTTGTGCTACATTGCTAGTCATTATAGAAAACTGAAACATCAGAGATGCTGAAATGTGAAGCAGAGGAAATGTGCTTGCTAGGAAAGTGCATCAGGCAGCATTTTAAGATTAGTGTGTTTCACTGTGCTGCTAATTTTGCTTATTTGTTTTTATGTTCTGACTTTATTTTTCAGTATAACATTTTTTGTTTATATTGGCACTTAGAGAGTCATGGATAGCAGTGTTATCTGCAGTATTTTGATGTAAAGATGCTGGCATGGGAAATTTTGGAATAAGCTTTTGCATAACACTGTGTACAAGCCTGATAAAGTCCTTTAATTTTCCTCCGCTTCAGTTACCCACATACAAAGGCAAGGTAATCTTGCCCTGCTGGCAGACATACTATTCTTCCACTCCCCCTACAGCAAGAGAAAACTGAATAGTTAGGAAAGGGAACTCAAAACATAGACGGTTGGAAGAGAATAATCCTGCTAATCCAGAGCTGTAAGAAAAGGGAACATTTGTTACTTGTTTATAACTGATTTGTTGCAGCTATGTGCAGTGCTAGTTTGAAAAAAAAAAATCTAGCTTGGTTTGGCTTGGCATTTGGGTGGATATATCGCAGTATGAAATAATAAGGGCAAATTTAGATGAGTCTCTGTGCATAGCTGGTATAGTGCAGCTTGATATGAAGGTACTGATGCAGTCACTTTTTTGATTTCCCTGAGCATATAACCATTTTACTAGGTAAGGATTTGCCCGTCACATATATTAATAATCAGAGGTGACAAATAAGATAAAAGAATAGAGCTGTAATTTGACAGAAAACTATTTTTGCTGTAAAATGGAAAATATATAATATGCATATTCAGTATGGATTAAAAATACATGTTCCTCAGAAAAATCATTACATTTGTTGTTGCAGGTTTGCTTTAGTTCTAATATACAGCCAAAATAAAGACCTGAAATTTCAAGAGGAAACACTTAACTGCAAATGAGAAATACCTATTATGAGTTGTTGCTTTGAAAATAGAAAGCCATGTAAGAAAATAAAATATCAAATAACAAAGTCACGGAAATGCTTGAAAATATTTTCCTCGTGTCCTTAACACAGTGAAATCCTTTTGTATCATCTACCTGTTTTCCCATCCTCGTGCTCTCCAAAAACCTAACCCCTTCCCACAGAATAAAACCGTATTTTCAGTTCTACCATTAGCACCTGCAGATTGAAAGCAATCAGAAGGAATTTATATACTGGTTTCAGAGGATTGAGGAAGCAATAGAGATTGCAAGACTGCAAAATAGCCACAGCCTGGACTGGGTGGATAGGGTATATACGGGGGTGTGGGAAACCCATTGACATGTCTTTCAGCTTCTTGCACCTCCCTGTTGCATGTTCTAATCACTGGCTGTGGGAGCAGGGAGTGGAAGTATTTCAAACTTTGCTGAAAAGGGCTTTGAATTTTGTCAAATTCCTGTCAGTATGAAGGGTGAAAAAAAAAACCTGCTTGAATTATTTTTACATGAGGAGAGAATTGCTTCCTGCTCAGCAATAGGCAATTTTAGATTGCGGGGCTCAAACACGTGCAAACACCCTTTCATGGTCTTTAACTGCAGGGTTTGAGTTGGAACCACTTCAGAGGAATATCTGAACATTCCCATTGGATATTTGAATAATACAGGATTAAGATTTTGTCTATGTTATATACATGTGTGTATTTTTACAGCCTTAGTTTTATCATAAAGGTAGGTGAAAAACACCCTTTTTAAGAATTCTAGATGTAAAAAAATCTGCAAAATATAAATCATGCTGATCAGTTCGCATCTAGCTCTGGCATCTAACATGTGCCTCTTTTCATTAACAGTAGAAGCCAGGACAAGCCAGGTAAAGCAGAAGGGTGAGAAGAGGGTTAGAGCTATGTTAGCTGTCTCTCCCCTTGTGCCTTTGAACAGTTTCGCTGTCCTCACTGCCTCAGTGCCAACCCCCCCTGTAATCCTGAGCAATACCTAGAGCAGAAGGATTTGCTGTCTGAACACAAATGCCTGTGCTAGCCTACTTACTGCTTACACCGTTGTCTGGAGATGCATACCTGTTGTTGGATCTGTCCTTATTGTGTAATTATATTGTTCAGTGAAACAACTGAAATATGGGAAGAGTAATTAACAAAAAAAAACAAAAGCTTCTTTTTCTTTTTTTCTTCTTTTTTTCCCCCCCAGCCTGCTGGGAACGTACACACAGCCACAGGCTGTAGCTGACCCACTTCCTGATAAATTGCACAGCAAAAATGACACTGAGGCAGCTAATGCCATCTACTGTCTAAAATAACACTTCCACCAGGATGGTCACCCTCCAAAGAAGCTTGCAGGGCTAGTAGCATTAAAAACAATCAGAATGTTATGTACACTTCTTTGATTAAATGTCAGCTGAGCTTGCAAAGTTAAACCAGATGCTTCAGAAGTCAGGATTCATTTGTCTTAAGCTTGTTCTGCAGCGAGAAAGCTGAAATAATCTGTTGTTAGATAAACCTTTCAATAACCTGATTTTTAAAATTGCTGAGCACTTTCTCTGCCATTGTCTTCAGAGAGATTCGTGTCTTCTCAGTCTCTGAAAATCCATGCTGATACTGGTTTGCTAAAGATACCTTATATACTGGAACTCATTTAAAACAGAAAAAAAAATTACCCTTTATCATTCCCATTCATTGGTGCAGTGAGTTACAAAGCTGATTGATTTCAATTCAGAGGTGAGACCAGGCTTTTTATTTTCACTGCCTCAATATGAAGACATAATCAGTTTTAGGTATGTCTGCTTTATCATATCTGCAAATAAACACTTAATATATCTTTTCCTATGATTATATTAACAAATATATTGCTTCAATGTAATATGCCAAGAAATTTGCATTTGAAATAAAAGCCGCATTTCCTGCTAAAAGTCATTCATTGAGCAGGGTAGATTACATATAAGGTATTGGAATCCTTCAGGTTAATAATGGAGAACATTCTCTCAAATAATGAGTAATCACCTCTATATGGTAAAGCAAATCAGTGTGCTCAGCTCTTTGTTTAGACAAATAATAAAGTCTCATTAAAGCAGAAAACGTACTTCTGTACGGTTTTAAGTGAGGTGGTATCACTTTAACTGGTGTCAGTTTTCTGGGTGCTCAAATATTAACATTTCTGAGGCGAAATCCTACTGGTTGTGTGGAGATTGATAACTTCATAGAAAGACATGCTGCCTCTAATCAAAGTGTATCTGCACTAGACACCTTTGACCCAACAAAATCCTGGCTGATTAAAGCACTGGATCCCTCTTCATTTAGCATTCTCTGGATTTTTTTTGTACACAAAATATCCAAAGCTGACTTCTGGACAGCGGTAACTTTGCAGCAACTTTGTACATGTTCTATTCCACAATAGACCTGAGTCCTTTATTCATGGCCTCTGGAACACTGCTTCACTCTGTAGTTTTAATATAGAGGCAGTTTAAAATTTTATGGAACTTTCTATGATTTTTCCACTTTTCCACTTTTTCATGTGAAAAAAACCTTTGGACATTTTGAAGAAGTAAGATCTTTAGGTAAAAAGGAATGTGAAGGAAGGGTCATAATGTAATGGAATATGGACTAGCATACAGTATCCAATATTTATAGTCTATGTTGTTCTGGTCATCTTCTAAATGGTATAGTTCAAAGAATAAATGCAATTAATAGAATTCATTCACAATTTCCACTTTCATGTATTTTTACGTTTCTGTGCCAGAATCATTTTCATTCCACTGTATTATATCTGTATGACATTCTAACAAGTAGTCTTTATTGCTGACTTTAAGTAGCATGTGCCAAGATACTTGCTACATAAGATGAGAATAGTTCTTATTTTGACTAAAATCCCTCCATAGCCTAATTAATCACTTTAAAAATTTTTTTCTATAATATGTATGATAAATAATCCAAGTTTAAAGTCGTTATATAATCTTTAACATTTTTAAAGATATCTTCCACTAATTCCATGTGATATTTACCTTAAGTCAGTTGTATAGTAGATGTTTAAAATGTCATAGAACTTCTTTACAATTCTCAATTTTATACAGTTTTTTTTTATTCTGTGTTTATTTACGTAGTCACTGTAGATGAGAACAAGATGTAATGAGTACATTCTGTACTCAAGATGTTTTTACCCCTCAAGATTTGACTGCTAATTACTTTAAAAATTTGAAATACATGCTGTAGACAGTAGATCTCAGCAGTAAGCATGTTGATTAGCAGAATAGTAGCAATCATTTCCACTTTTAATAGCTTTCAATACGGCTTCATGTAAGGGAGATGTGTTTTGTTTTCAAAATATCATGGATTGTACAGTTTCACAGGTATTACAAAACACAACTCAGATAGTCTAGCCTTCCATTTCACTTTGTATGAGCAGTCAACTTCTGTTGATCTTGGATTAAGATCTAAAGAGACAAAATAAGTAAGATCTACCTAAGGCCGGCTAGGACAATTACAATACTATTGCAATGTGTCTAGAATATCCTATTAAAGTGATAAATTACGGGTTTTTTCTGTATCCTTTTTAAACAATTGTAATTCATTATTACGTGATAAGTATAGTGCTTCTGAAACTCTGTATTTATAGTCTTTAGGATTTCTTGTTTTCACTTATATTCCATAGACTCAAAGTGCAATTTCTGTAGAAGTTACTACTCATTTCATTCCTTTTATGTTTGATTGGACCTTTTCTTTTAGAGATTGGGGATGCATTTATTTTGAAACTTGAATATAAATATATCTACATGTAGAAATCATAATTATATATATTTTTATCAAGACACTGTACTATAAGGGAGTTTTCCTAAGCAGAAGGCATTTTTTCAGACAAATGTACAATACTTTTTGTTGCTTTTGTGTGAAGTTAAAATGTTGCCTAGTCTTTGCTGTGGCTAACATGAAGTTTTGGGTTTCTGGCACGGATGAGATTTGTTCCACTTCGGTTTAATAATTAAAAACAATAGTATGGGGATAGAGAGGGAGGGTTTTTGTTGAATTGGTTATATTATTGTTTATTTTATAAAGTTGTTTAGATTCTCTAGTCAAGTTATTCATATTCAAAAAATTTTCTAGTACTCACAGACGACATATAGGAGAAAACATTGAAGGTCTCATGGCAGCAAGATATGCGATAGACAACTCACTGTTGTTTGCTGTATCTAGGAATTTTTAAACAGCTCCATTACAAACTGTACAGCATGTACAAGCATCGTTATTTTATTAGCTGTTATAAACTGGGCACTGGTTTCAGAAAAAACCTGCTTAACGTTATGTGATAATGGCTGACTGTGAAGGATAAAGATTCTGCAAAGAACATTCATGAAGAAGCTGTATTTATAAACAGAATATGAAAGCCCATTTAAAATTGCTTCATAAAATTTGATGGCTTTAAACAAACCTTTGTGCCAAACAAGCCAGTCTTCTTGTTTTCTAGAGGCATGGACTAGAGAAGGATTATTCCGTGAGTGGGAGGCAAAGACCAGAAGTGGATCACAAGAATCATAGCAAGCTAATGGGCAGAATCCAGCAAAAATCTCCCAATCTCTGTGGCAGAGCAGAGGCTTTAAATGGGGGTGAAAAAGCTACCCACCCCTCACATCTGTCCTCCTTTCCCTGCTTCTACTGCTTCTCCACACAGCCAGCACCTATGTAGTACTTTCTGTACCTAACCTGCATGCCTGTGGGGCCCTTTTCTACCAATTTTCACTCATGCGGAGATGATTACCATAAACTACCTCCTGTAAACACTTCAGGACCATGCAGTCTGGGGATACCCTGAGAGGATGGGTTTTGTTTGGAGCCCATGAGACGGAGTCATGGCAGACTGAGGCGAGAACCTAGGAGATGACTGTGAGCTTGAGTGCCTTACCCTCAGTGTCACCATGTGGTGCTACTGATTCCTGCATTCTTGCCAACTGCCTACTGTGATTTCTTTAGTGATCTGTGGAAAGAAACAAAAGAGTGTTTTCCTTGTTTGTCTTCCTAATTAATACTACTTCCTAAGAATCAGATGTTAAAGCTGGAACTGAAATTCCTTGAAGTCAGTCCACTGCTGTGTCTCCTGTGACCACCTCATTACTAAGTCTATATAGCTACATGCAAGAAAAAGGAGTCAGAGGGAGACAAGACTCTTTACCCAGGTTTGTGGTAGGCTGTTCACTCTGCCTAATACTTTGTCCATCGGTGGAAATGGAGAGATGCTCCATCTCAGGAAGAATCAAAGGAGCCCCTGGAGAAACCCTTTGGTGTCTTTTCAGTGCCTCGTATACGTTATACATGGCATTAGACAGCAAGGATCATGCCTTCTCCTCACCTCTCCCTCTGCCCTGTCCCTGTTTCCTTTCCGTGAGGAAATCTGCTCCCCTATACCCTGGGGTGTGATCACTAAGGAGACATGCTGTAGTATGCACAGTGACTTCACACAGTTTTAAGGTGCCCAGTCCAAAGGTCCTCTACCCTTGCCATAAGATGGCAAAAAGTAAAAACAAATTATGTTTTGTCTTTCTTCTTCTTTCACTGTTGAAATAGGTAAGGCAGCATATTCAACAATATTGTGCAATATGAGGGATCAAAACAAGACCACAGTTTTTAAACTGACAATGTGTTCTAAGCGTTGTGATTAAAATACACAGACCACATGAGAGAGCCTCAGCATTGTGTCTTTTTTATTTATTCATTCCTTGCACTTTTTTCTTACCTTCTTGTGACCTTTCTTAGGACTTGTGACTCATTCTTTTTGCCGCATTGTTTTCCCCTCTTCCATATTTCACCTTTTGTCTTAGAATGTTCTCTCACTTTGTTCTTATCCTTTTGTTTTTCTGTTCTCTCTCCTGAATTGCACTCAACAATCACACCTCTCTGTCTGTCACCTTCTTCCATGACTACTTTGCTACCTCTAGCACTTTTTAAGTGCTTTATCCTTCAGTTTTATCCCTTGATGCTTGCCCCTTTCAGGATTTCCTTTTCCTTCCCATCATATGTGTGTTAAGGTTAGTGTTTTCCCTGCAGATTTGTCTGCTCCCCATCAGCAGTAGTACTGAACTCCCTTGGCAGTAAAAGGAATGGGAGTGGGCAGATGCTAATTCTGTCCTGAGGTAGCATCACCTGTAAAGAGGAGAAGGAAACCTGAATCTGAATTCAGCCCAGAACTCTTCTTTCTCCTCTTGGTACTGCTGGTGCCTGGGGAAGGAGCTGACTTCAGAAGACTGAAATGGCAGTCTGAAACATCAGTTAAGGTCAAAGAATATAACACTAGTCCTTCTGAATGCTTACTGAGTTTAAATGTTAATACTGAGCTTTGTGAGATACGGGGTTGGAGGATTTACAGCCTCACAGATTTTTGATTCGATGCCCATTACTATTTAATTAGTTATTTCTCTTATGAGAAGTTGAGTTCTGCTTTTGTTTTTTCTAGCGTTTGATCACTACACTCCACACTTCTTATCCAAAGCCTCTTAATAAATATTACATAACAGCGGAAAATGGTGGAACAAGTTGTTTTCCAGTGAAGCGCACTGAAATATTGCATTAGGCTCCACTGATTAGTAATTACTTAGACACGTCTTCATTGATTTTGTATATATTATCTGAATCTTTTTGTACCTCTTCTTTCTTCTCCAGTGGAGGAAAGGAACAGTGCATAAAATTCTCTCTGCCTAGTCAGAACATGTAGAGCTGAAAAGGGGTTATTTGGGAATGCCACTTCTAGATACTACCAGCCCTCATATGCAGTTGTTCAGATGCATCCATCTCCATGTATAATCCTTAAGTGAATTCTTTTTTCTTTTTTTTTCTTTTTTAAATCTTGTCATCAAAGCAAAAGCTATGTTTAGGTCAGAGAAATGTTTAGCTTCAGGCAGTCAAATTATTCTTCAGCTTTTAATGGTTATTTTCTATTCTGTCTCTTCAGTGCCTTAGAAATGCTTCACAAAGCCAGGCTCCTGAGGTGCCAGGAGCAGACACTGGGAAAGGGCTTCAACAAGCAAAGCCTGAAATAACTCTTAAATGTAGATGCATAATGAAGAGACGATAAAGATGATCATAGGTAGCAGCTGCACAAGGCAAAACTACATTTCACAGTAATTGTAGTGGCCTACTTGTGTCATCATAGGTTCAGTGCTATTCTTGCTCACTACTTTCTTCTGAGGCTCTGTTTCTCTATCAATCTTTTAGCAATGACAGCAGATACTCTTAGGACTAGTATGTGTCCAGATTAAAGAAGAGAACACTGAAAAAATAGAAAACTACCTAACAAGTTCACCAGGGGACTGGGTAATCTGAATTTTACAAAAGGAACAAGCTTGTTCACTCTCGCAAAAAGAAGACTAAGAGGAATATTGAAGAATATTGATGATACAAATACTAGCAGAGGAAAAATACTACTGAAGCTAAAAGACAACTCTGGCCACAAGTAAACTTAGACTACAAATTAAAGGAAGCTTTCCAACCATGAGAACAAATAGATTCAGAAGCAATCTTCCTGTAAGTGTACAAAGATAAAAATCCTGAACTGAATTTAAGAGGATTTTGAAAAATTTCTTTAGGACACGAATCTCACCTTAATTGCTTTATTTCCCAGTTAGCTCTCATTTTGGACTACATTCTTCAAAAATTGAAGAGTTTTCAGTGTTTTTGTAATATTCATGAACATTTTTCTACAATGCTTGTTTACACACAAATGCATCATCTCTTATAAAGGGTGTCCTGGGAAACATTTTTTGTAAAAGTCTGTGAAAGCATCCATTCAACCCTTTCCATGACCTCTGAGCTATTTTCACAGGATTTTTTATTTAGTTTTTCTTATGGCTAGGTGGGAAGGGCTCTGTTTTACCAGGTGGAATTATTTCAGACCCTGTACAAAAAGCAACAATTTTTTC